>QJOA01000654.1:0-35866 GCA_004155915.1 Monosporascus sp. CRB-9-2 | reverse complement strand
CGTTTTTTATAATAAAATTTAATATACTGGCTTGATATATACCTAATTAATTACGTATATCATTCGGTATTATTTTTTAACGAACTTTTATATTTATATAATTTAATATTTATAATTTATTTATATTATTATATACTTATATTTAAATTCAGATATATTATATTTATATATATTTATATATTATTATTATTATTATTATTATTATTATTATTATTATTATTATTATTATTATTATTATTATTATTATTATTATTATTATTCCTAATTATTATTATTCCTAATTATTATTATTCCTAATTATTATATATCGTTTTAACCGTACCTATATATTTTAATTAGCCTAATATTAATTATAATGTTATCGTTTAAAACGCGTACTATGTAAGGGAAAAACGAAAAATATAAAAAAATAAATATATTATATTTTGGAAATTTTAATTAATTTACTAATATATTTATATGGAATATCGATAATGGAAACCGCGTATTATATAAAATATATAATAAAAGCCGTACCTTTCATTTTTTTTATAATATTAACCCCGGAATTATATTTTAATCGGTTTATTTTTATTATCTTATATAATAAAAGTGGTATCCGTTTATAACGAAAAGTTATTTTATTTTCTTTATAATCCGATAAACTTTAAAATCACGTAATATCGGCCGGATTATAACCAACCTTGATAATTATATAAGATGGTAAATACTTACGATTATAACATATTATAATAATTATTTAAATAATTTCAATAAATAATTTATCCGGAATTATAGCCGTTATTTTAAAAGTCGGAAAGGTAATTAATAAAAATTAAGTTATTATTATTTTTAATAAAACTAAAAAAATAATCCGAGCTTTGAATCCGGAATACGTTTAATTTAGTACCTAATTTAAGATATTAATCGGTAACAAAAAAAAATGTTATTAAGTTAATATATTATATATCCGATCAAACAAATGATTATAGTTTTTAATACTTACTTATTTAAAAAACGTATCAAATTACTTTTATAAAAATATCGAAAGGCCTAAAAAAAAATTTAGAATTCGGACACCTGCTGATACGTATAATAATCGTTAATATACCGTTTTAAAATATCTCTTAAATTTACGGTTATAAGTTATTTATACGTTTTATTTTATTATTTACAACTTAAAACGATAAAATAAATGTATATTATTCGAAAAAGGCGTTATATTAAACCGCACAAAAGAATAATTAAAAGGTGTTTTAGATTGAAGTTAAGGCAAAAAAATATTTTAAAATCCGCAAAATTATAACTTAATAAATCCTTATTCTTATTTAATAATAATAATAAAAGGCCAAATATTGATAAAATTTTAAATTCTAAAAATAATTAAGAATTAAACTTAATTCCCCTTAATCAAAAAAATAAAAACTTTAAAGAATTAACTTTATAAGTTACCGTAATTCCGATACTTTTTTTATAACTTATTCGTTCTAAATATATATTACCGACATGACCACTGAAGCTTACTTTTAAGCCAAAATACAAACTTCGACCGGCCGTAAATAATTAATAAATATAAATAATAATAAAGGGCCGATATAATATACTGTATAAATAAGTAAAAAATACCTATAAAATAATAGCATAATAACCGAAACCATATTTCCCTTAAGGTTAACTTGGTTGGCCCAAATATAAGTGCCTCGATCGTTAAACAGAAAAAAAGGATAAGGTATAAAAAGAAAAAAAAAACAAATAACGCAAAAAGTTTAACTAAACGAGAAAAACGAAATCCTAAATTAAAAAAATTAAAAGATAAACCGCGCAAACGGTAATTAAATTAAATAATAAATTTTATATATATTGTATAAAGTTAGAAATTAATTACGTTAAGTTTTTATTTAATTATTTCTTAAAATAAATTAAGGAGAATTTTATCTTAAAAAAGGAAGGTTAAAATAAAGCAGGGTACGGAACCGGATATATAGCCTGACCGATTAGTTAGTTAGCACCCACTATATATTTCTAGCGGTTCTTTTCGCCGGGCGCAACCCCGAGACCACTCATTACTTATCATTATCAATCATAGTTTTGTTTTTGGACTGGTCTTAACATCAGAACACAGTCTACGTTGCCTTTATTATTTCTTGAACCCTGGGCTTACTCGTAATACGCTCTTCGATTATGCATTAATCAGGACCGAATCTTCCCGTCCCAATTCAATATACATTTAAATAATAAATATTATAATACCGTTTAATATTTAATTATATATATATTCGAATTAAAAACGTACGTTTTATAATTTAAAAATATAAAAATTTTTAATATTTAAATTAACGCTTTTTTATTAACAATAATATTAATCGAAAAAACTTATAGACATACGGAATAAAATTATTTAATAAAATAATTAAATAATAAGCGAATAAATAAAATATAATAATTATTTTTACGATAAAAACGAAATTATTATTTTTTGTTTAAATTATAAAAGAAATTATATTTATTTTATAATTAATTAAAAAATTTAAAATATAATTAAATGATTTTAACATAAGTTAATAATATAATAATAAATAAATTATATTTTTTATTAACGCGGGTATTATTTAATTATAAATAAAACTTAAATATATTAATATATATAATTATTAATTTTCATAAATAATTATTTAAAATTAAATTAAAATGGATTATATTTTTATAAACAATATAGTAAAGGCTGGGTTAATTAAAATTTTACCGGTAAAAAAATTTTAAAATTTTAAAAAATAAATTTTATTAATAAAAAAAAAGATTAAGATTAAAAAATTACAAAAAGTATAAAAAATGTTTTTAACGAAATAAAGAATTAATATTATAAAAAAGAATTAACCGGATAAATTTTAGTACTTAAAATTTTATAATAGGTTAGCCGATTTCGAAAAATGTAGTTTAAAGGGGTATGTTAAATATTAAGGGTTTTAAAATAAACAGGACGCCACGGAGATACCTTATAGCGCAGGATGGGGACTATACCAGCCACATCCATTAGTATAAGCCCTGACCGACGTGGTTAAAGGACTCCATAATCAATACAAGAACCAATGTATAAAATCCAAGGTTACGCAGTGTCTAACGAAAAAAAGGAATAATTCCTTACGTAAAAGTTTTAATAAATGGTAATATATTAATTTAACCTTTTTTTGCTATTAAACATATTATATCTTATAATTATAGTTAAATAAGTATTAAGATTATAAGCAACGTTATAAAAAAAGCATCGTAAATATAGTTCCGTAATATTTAAGCTTTTGTATAACGGCTATAGGCTTAACCAACTATTAAACCTAGTTATGCGGTTTATATTAGCAATAGTATCGTAGAAGTTTAAGCAATAAGGTAATAATTACGTCTAATAATAATACATAACCGTAAGTAATTTAGGTAATTAATTATTATTATAAGCTGGTATTATTTAAGTTATAGAAATAATAAATGTATATATATTTATTTTACTTCGATATATTTAAACTAGTTCGATTTATTTATAATGATTAAAATCTTGTTCAGCCCGTTAAGCTACTTTATTTATTTAATTGGTTCGGAATATTAAGACCTATTTTTTTATTAAACCTTTTCGAAACGATTACGAAAGCTAAAACTTTTTATCGGAAATATCCATATATTTTTCGACCGTTTAAAAATAGCTTAAATTTTTTAATTATAACACGATATTATTTTTAAAAAAGGTTTTGCCTTTAAAATTTAATTTATTTATTTATCTTTTAATAAATAAATTTCTTTTTCTTATTATTAGTTTGTTTTATAATTTAATTATTATATTTAATTAAATTAAAAAGTAACGATTTTGTTATAAACGTAATAACGTTTTAATTTTATCGCAACGAATTAATTATTTTAATTTTAATATATTTTTAACAGTTTTTATTTTTATTATAAATTCGAAAATTTATTTATTTATTTATTTTACTTGCGGAAAATGTTTTTATTATATTAAATGTAGTAATTTTTATAACTTCTTAATTTTTTCGCATTAAAATATCGAAATTTAATAAATAAATAAAAACGGTTTACTGAAAATTTTTATTTAAAGGTTAATAATATTTTAATAAATTATTTAATTCTTTAACCCGGTTGCTGAATTAAAAAAAGTTATTACGAAAAAAAGGATAATATTAAAGTTTAAAAAGGTTTTATATAATAACGGCTATAGGCTTAACTAATTATTAAACCTCGTCATACGGTTCATGTTGGTAATAGTATCGTAAAAGTTTAAGCAATAAGAGGATAATTACGTCTGGTAATAATAAATAACCGTAAATAATTTGGGTAATTAAATTATATTGCAAGCTGGTACTATTTAAGCTATGAAAATAATAAGCGTATATATACTTATCTTAATTCGGAATACCTGGACTAGTTTAATTTATTTATAGTAATCGAGTCTCTTCGAGCCTGTCGAACCACTTTTTTTGTTTGATTATTTCGACGTACTAAACTTTATTTTCTTTATTAAACCCCGTTAAACCGGTTACGTAAGTTAAGACCTTTTATTGAAAATATTTATATATTTTCTAACCGTGAGGTAATAAGCTAAATTCTTTAGTTATAATACGATCTTTTTTTTCCCAAAATTTTTACCTTTAAAAATTAATTCGTTTATCGTATTATTTAATAAATAATCTTTACTATTATTATTTTTTTTATAATTAATTATTATATTTAGTCGAATTAAAAAATAACGGTCTTATTGTAAATATAATAACGTTTGAATTCTGTTAAAACGAATCGACCGTTTTAATTTTAATATATTTTTTAACCTTTTATATTTTCGCTATAAATTCGAAAACGAGATTTATAAGGCTTATTTTAATTTTAAAAAGTATTTTTAATATATTAAGCATATTGGTCCTTATAATTTTTTTTGGTTTTTCCGAATCGGAATGTTGGAAATTAATGGATAAAAAAAGTGATTAAAAATTTAAAAACGTTTTGCCGAAAAAATATATTTAAGACTTAATAATACTTTAACGAATTATTTAATCGTTTAACTCGGTTACGGAGTTAAAAAAAAGCTATTGCGAAAACGTAGGATCGAAAGGTTATATCGGAAAATTTAAGATACGAAAGCGATAAAAGAATTTAAGCGTTTAAAACGGGAATAAAGATAGTTAAAAGCCGAAATAATTATATCCGCGTAGGTTACTTTTTTTATTAATTAATCTAATATTAAGGGGACCGATTAGGTAGCGTTAGGTAATATAAATTAGAACTTGAACTTTAACGGTTCCGGCATTATTAATAAAAGTTTTTTAAAAAGCGTTAGACGTTTATAAGATTCTTTATAGGTTTTTAAGTATTTTCGAAATTTAGGTAATCTTTTTACGTCATTAAGTACTGGGTAAATCCGTCCTATTTCCGTATATTTAATATCTTTTTTATTTCGTAAACCGGCATATTTTTTATAACTTTTCCCTTCGCATTATATTAACTTTAATCGTATTTATTATTAATTTAAGTAAGAAAATATAAATATTTAAATAAAGTTTAATTTTCGATACTAACTTTAATTCGTAATTATTTTTTAAATCTTTTTTAAAAATTTTATATAGATTAATATATTTAACGTTAAGTTTTTTGTCAAATTTTTAATTTAGATATTTTTGGTAACTAGGCAAATTATTTTCTATCTCGAAAAAACCAATTTTTTTAAGCTTTTTTTTATTGGAATATTTATATATTTAATTACGTACGAATTTAAGTTTTATTTTTATTTTGGTATATAATTATTTTAATTATTTTAACGTTAATTAAAATTAATAATTATTAATATCATTTTAATACTTTTATAATAATTAATATTATAAGTTAATTATATAATTAATAATTTTTCGATTTAATCATTTTATTTATAATTAAGGTAATATTATAAATACGTTTTTAACGTTTAATTAACTGTTTCCGTTTATTCGTTTATTTATATTTTAAATATATTAAATAATTTGAAATTTAATTTAAAATAAGCTATTAATATTTATTAGGATTTTGAAATGAAAATTATGCTTTTATTAAATACAATTTCCGTTAAGAACCCGGAAATATTTAAAATATATTTAAGAAAAATATATTTAAATTATTTTTTACCGGTATTTTTGTTATAAAATAGAAATTAAAAAATTTCGTAAATCGATTAACCATTACGAAAATATTATTATAATACATTTTTATAACTAAAATTTTTAATATAAAAAGTTTAATAAAAAATTAAATATAATAAAATTTTATAATCGTTTTATAATTAATAATAGCTATGATTTTCTGTAAGATTTATATTATTATATTTTTCTAATACGGTTAATTTTATTTTAGGAAAATAATATATCCGCTATAACCATTTTAAGGTTTTATGAATTCTTTAATATTTATATAATTAACATTTATATATATTTTATATTAAATTTGTTTTTAAAAAGTTTTAATATTTAAATTTTATTTATTCGTTATCTTTCGGGTAAATTATTATTATATTATTATTTATATCAATATATATTAATTAAAAAATTTTATTATAACAATTTATCGGTATCGGAAATATTTTTTGAATATTATATCGAAAATTAATTATTATATTTCAATCTTAATTTTTTTTTTAATTTAAGTCGTTTAGTAAATACGCGTAGTTTATCATTTTATAATTCCTTATAATAAATAATAACGCAATAATTTTCCGATTAACTTTCGTATTTTAAAAAAATATATAATATTTATATAATTTATATATACCTTAATTTAATATATATTACCTTTAAAATAATAATTAACTTTCTTAAAAACGTTAATAATAACTAAGAATTCCTTATTATATATAAAATAATTTAATTTAGTTTTATATACTGTATAAAAATAAAAAATAATAAAATAAAAAATTCCTTTAATTATTTTAATATTTAATTATTACTTGTAAAATATAATCCGAAATATTAATTTTTAATTTAGTTAGTTACTTTAAGTTATATATAATCAATATTAATTTATTAATTAAAACGTTTTCGATTTATTAAAAACATTTTTTATTTTATTAATATTTATTTAAATTTTTTCTTTAGGAAAACTTTGTTAATAATATAATTATTTCATTAAAATTATATACAAATTTTTATACTAATTAACAAATTTAAAAAATGTTTACATTTTTTTAAACGTTAATAAATTATATTTATTTTTTAATTATTATAAACATTTTAAAATTTGTCTTAACATATTTTAAAATAATAATATATTTTAAAAATTTTATTTTATATATATATAAAATACTTTTTTCAGTATTTGTGGGTAAATGTGTTGCAATTCTTTAGACTGAAGGAGGAACTTGGTTGCTTGATTTCTGTTCTACAACTAGGGGGTGGGGGAGCAGCTACATATAGCTTTAGCTCCTTTGTCCTTTGCAATCCTAGGGCCACAAATCAAAGCTCTTTGAACCCTTTCAACCTCCTTTCAACAAATCAGCACAACTGCTGACAGTATTAACCAAAACAATTAACGTTTTATAATATTTATAAAACTTTATAAATATATTTTATATACTTTTTTTTTATTTTCGAATAAATTAAAATATCGTTAAAAAATATATAACAAAAATATTTGAATATTTTCGTAATACGTAATTAATTATTTGTCGAAAAATTGCCGATATATTCGTAAATTCCAAAAATATAATAACATATTCGAAAAATCCGTATTTAATTTTAAGACTTTTTATTTATTTATTATTTAATTTAATTTCTATTAAATTATATTCTATTTTTAAGTTTAAAGATATAGATTATTTTATTTCGTAAAGCAACTTTTTATTTCGGTAATTGATAATACTAAGATTTTATTTTTTTAACACGAAAAATATTAAATATTTTATTAATAATTTGAAATATTATATATAATTTTTTTAATTTCTTCTCGAAGTAATCGTATAATAGTTTTAATTTAATTTAATTCAAATTATAAATTAGGTAAGAATCAATCGTTTTATTATTTTTAAAATTATTTGGTAATTTTATTTATTATAAAGGAGTAAATCTATTTTAAGTTCTTTTTAAAAAATAATTATTTATATTTATAATCTTTAATACCTTTTTCAACTTTCATAATAAATCGTTATTTATTCACCGAAATAGTATTTTAAAATTTATAATAATATGCTATATTTTTTCAATATATTTATTATTTATTATATGTTTTATTCTTTTAAATAAAAGTTTTTTATCGCATTTTTATACCTATATTTATTAACTTTATTGATTAAATATTATAAGTTTACGTTCTTTATATTTTACGTATTAATAAAAAATAAATTAAAATTTATTCAATTAATTTTTTAATCGATAATTAAATTATATTACTTTAATTAAAATTAACCGAAACATTTAACCTAATTTTTTATTAAAATAATATCGAAATTAATAATTTTTCTTTTCGCCAAAATTTTAAAATAATCAATTTCGCGTTTAGTTTATTTATTATCGTAATTAAATATTTAACATTTAACAATTTTAAGCTTATAATAACCTTTTTTAATTTGTTATTATAATTATAACCTTTTATTATTTTTAAAATAATATAATTTCCTTATATAATACCGTAATTTATTATCCGGTATATTATTTCTTTTTGAATTCGTATTTATATTATAATTAATTCTTTTTTTACCGTCTTTATTACGTATATAACTCTTTTAAAATATTATAGTTTATTTTTATTCGTTTTATAAACTTAAAGCTGCTTTATAAGTAATATTAATATTTTATGGTTATAACGTAACTTTTAAAGAAGTCATTTATTTTTAAAAGGTTTATTTAATAATATATTTTAATGTTAAAATTTTATTTCTGAAAAAAAAAATTTAAATTCTTTTCTAAAAAACGTATTATTGTATTAAATTTTGGGTAAATGTTAATTAAAATTATAAATCCATAGTTATTTTTTAATAATATATTCCTTTATATCTTTTAAATTAATTTTCTTTACGTTTAATAATCTCATTAATTATAATTACGAAAAAGACTTTTTATTAAATAACTTTTTTTAGTTAATTTTAAAATATTATTAATTAATCGATTCCGTTTTAAATTATTATTGTTCGTAAATATTAATATCACTTTTAATCTTTCAGGTTATCGTTTATTTAATGCTTGAAATTAAAGTTTTATTATTATATTCGTATAATTTATTATATAATATATTTTCTATAATTTTCGTATATTCCGTATTAATATCGTTTATAATTAACGCTATAAAACTTTCCGTAGCGATCGGACCTTTTTAAATATAAATTTTCGTTTTATTTTTAATATTTCTTTATTTAAAATTCAAATATTATTTCAAAAGATTTATCGTTATAATTAAAGAAGAAAAAATTATATTTCTTCAAATTTCTTTATTCTTTATATTTTCAAAGCTATTTGATAAAAATTAATTTAATAAACGTAATTCTTTTAGTTTTTTTTAAAAAACTTTATCGAATTTTTAATAAAAAGTTTTAATTATTTCGGACATAAATTATATTAATTTTCTTTTTATTGTTAGTTTTTTTCCGATATTAACTTTGGGATATTTAAATTTATTATTATAATTACTTTTAGTTTTTATAATATTATATAATATATTTTTATTTTTCGCAATTATAATAAATGAATCTTAATTTTATAAATTTTAAATATATTTTATAAAAAAAAAAAAATACTTTTTTTTTCGTTATTTAACTTTAAAATAATTCAATTTCGAAATAAAGTATTCCTTTTTTTAAAAGAAATTTATCGGTTATCGGTTTTTACGGCTTTGGCGATATATTCATTAAAATTTATAATCCGGTTTTCCTAAATTAATTTATTTTTAACGGTTTTTTAATTTTATATAAAATATATTAATTATAGTATTATTTTTATTACTTTCGTACCCGGCTTTAATAATTAAGCTTTTAAACGTTATAATATATTTAAATATCAATTTTTTCATTATAATTAAAAAAGTTTTTAAATTACGTTTCGTTTTTTATCCGGATTAATAAATTTCTTTCAAAATTTATTTTCGAAATTAATATTATATTCGAAAAGGTTTTTAATAAAATTTTTATTAAATTTTTTAATTTTTAAATAATTTAGTATAATAAGTTCGAATTAAATCACGATATTTTTAATAAAGCAAATTATTATTATAAAAATTCGATTTAACGAATTTTTTAATTTTAAAAATTAAAGATACGTTTTAATTTACGTAAAAAATATTTAAATGCTTTTCTTTTAACGTCCCACATAAGTTCTCCGGACGTATAAGTACTTCGGACGATTTTTAGCACCTCGCAACAACAGATTTAAATAACTTAATAATAATATATTGCTTTAATTTAAATTAATCGGATTTCTTTTCGTTAAACGCTTTTATAACTTTTTTATAAATACGCGTATTATATCCGGGCTTGCCATAAACGCCATACTTCCGTTCCTTCGTTTTAATCTTTTTATAATAACCCTTTTTAATTATTATTAACTGCATTTTTTTACTGCCCCCTTTTTTTTGGACTAAAAGAATTTATCTCCTTTATATAATAAGTATTCCTCTTTTTTGGAGACGTTTGTTTTTGGTTTTGTAACGTTTGTTTAATATATAGTTTGTTTTGCGTAATTAAACGTTTTTTTCCCGATGAAAAGTAACTTTATGTAATAATAATATATAACCTTTTGTTATAAGATTAATCGATTCGAGTATTTTTCTTAGCAAATTACCTTAATAATTTCTGATTTACTTTTATAAGTATGGTTTTTATTTTATTACTTTACGGATATTTTTAGGGGTTTTTACGGGAAGTAAAATGGAATCGGTAAAGGTTAGCGGAAAAATAATTAACGTAGGCATAATTAAAGAAACTTTTAATCCGGAAAGAACGTTATTAAAATGGAATGGAATAAGGCTAGCTTTTACAAATTTAGATTTGATGTTATCGGACGTTATGGCAGCTTGGAACGCGTTGTAAAAGCCGGCGAGAAAATCTTTTTTGGTAATATAGGTATGATAACGTTGTATTAGATTTTCGATATACCGTAAATAAATACGTTTTAAAACAAAAAAATAAAATATATTAAAAGGTTAAAGCCGATACGAAAAATACGCGGGTATATAAAGCGTAATAATTTTATTATTAGCGTAATATTTCTCGAATTTTATCGAATAATAATTTTCGTAGCCGTCGAGGAAAAGGAAACGTTTTAAACTTTTCGTACGCGTTTAAATATATTTGTTAAAATGCTGGATTTGTGACGGCAGCCACCAGGATCAAACCGTGAGGCTGGCAACCGTCACATGGGGCTGACAGCTGCCACATAAACTAGCCACCTGCTATATAGAGAGTGGAAACATTTGTAGATTTTTACGTACTTTACGATTTTGCCTTTTTTTTTTTTTCTTTTTTTCAGCTTAAAATCTTTGTTTATAGCTTATTAATAAATTAACGTTCTGTTGTATATAATAGCCGTAACATTATTTTAAGTTCATTTCCTTCCTTGCTAGCCTAGCGATTAATAAATAAGGTATTATATCTTTTACGTCGATACGTAACGACGAAAAATAACGCATTTCAGATTAAACTTAAGATTAAGACCCAGATTAACTAACATTAAAACTAAATGTTTGTTAGAAAAAATTAGTTATTAGTTAATTAACGTTTAAAGCGACTTAGATTAATTAAAGGTAAAATTAAAAATGTAAAAAACGAAATATCTTTTTAAAACCCAGATTAAAATATAAAAAACGATAAATACTTTAAAAAACGGCATAAAACGACGTACCGTAAAATAAAACCGAATCCGTAAAGATAAAAGGTTTACAAAACCAAGATTATAATTATTTAGAATCCGATTCCGATAGGCAGCTGATCGACGAGATGGTTAACGATAATCAGGATATCTAGGAAAAACTTTAAAAATTCCGCGATAAAATCGTTCGCCTTTAAATTAAATAAAGTTATTATTCCTTTATTTTTTCCAATAACGTCGACCGCCTTCGCCGAAAAAATATAATTAATAACGTTTTTGGTAATACCAGCATATTTCGCCTTATTAATATGATAGCATAACCCGTTTTCCGTAAGTTTACGGAAAAAAATAATACGAATTTTAATTATAACCGAAAAAAGAAAGTTTATGTTAATAATCCAACTAAGTTTAACGGTAATAAAACCAAATTTAATGCTTAAATTTATAAAGTTGTAAATAAATTTAGAATAAATAAATTAATTTTTCGGAACGAAAAAATTTGTATGGTTTATTTAACAAATTTTTTTTTAAAAAAATGGCCAAATAGGTAATTAAAATTTGTTACCGATCGATTAGGTAATTTTTTTTTTTGCTTAACCGAAATAATTTAGGTATTAAAATTATCGTATTACGACCCGAATTAAATTTTTATTGCTTAAAAAAATTTTTATATCTTTATTTTTAAGCCCGGCAAAAATTAAGATATTTATGATTTTATTTTTAAATTTAACGTTTTTATTTAAAAGGCCAAAATTGTTAAAAACGAATAGAAACAAATTTTATAAAAACATATCCTTTTAAATTTTAACTTACACCTTTTCGAAAATAACTATAATTTTAACGTTATTTACGAAAAGTTTTATAACTGCGTTATTATAACCGTTTATAATAACCAGTTTATTTATAAAAAACGTTAGCAAAAACGTAATCCTTAATTATACGATCCGGATAATAATAAACCGAAAAATAAGAATAAAAAACCCCGTTTAAATAATAATTCCGGTAAATTAAAGATTTTAAATAATATCGATAAGTTTTTATTAAAAAGCTAATACGTATTTTAATTATAACAAAACGGGATATAAAGTTAATAATTATCCCGACCAAAAAAAGGTTATTATAATAAAAATAATAAATAGTTCGTTTAATTTTAACGAATCGGAAAAAAAGTAAAACCGTTAAAAAAACTTTTTAATAATTTTCTTTATATTAATAATAACGGAAATAAATAATTTTAAAAAATGCAAAACTTTTATTAAAATTACGGAAATTTAAATAAATAAGATTAATTTATATATTACCGTTTTTTATAATACCGAAATATAAACCCGATTTTTCGTTAATTCTTTTTTATTAAATAAACAAAAAAATAATTATAAATTCGTATTATCCGGTTGAAAAAATTAATGTAGTTATAAGATTAGCGGAAATAATTTACCGGCCAAATAAAAACTTAAATAATTATAATATTCGAAATTAACGGATAACGTTTTCTTAATTAAATTTTCTAAATTATAAATATTAAATATAATATTTTTATTGGTTTTAACTAAATAAAAAAAACATAATTTATTATTAAATTATAAAAATAAAAATATTATCTAACCCGATAACCTTTTAATTTTAACCAAGTTCTTACCGGCGATTAAATTCTTAACCCGATATTTGCTAAACGGGTACGTCGATTTTAAAATTCAGAAAAACGTTCATTATCGTAACCGCGTTATAAAAAAGGCCGATAAGTAATACCAAATTTTCTAACGTTTATAAAAAAAACCCGAAAACGATTTTACCTTAATATCTGTATTTATTATTTTGCCAAATATAATAAATAAATAAAATATACCGGACGTATATAATATTAAGCTAATTATTTTCGTTATAAAAATTATTAAAAATAACGTAATTATCGCCTTATTAATAAATGAATTAAAAAGCGATTTTTATACGGAACGATAAAATAAATACCCGTTATTTTAAAAGTTATTTTTTTTCGAAAATAAAAAATTAAACGTTATAACGGTAACCGTTTTATAAAAATGGAAGATATATAACGGTTAAAAAATTCCTTTTCCCGAAAATGAAAATTTAAAATACGTAAAATAAATCCGGAAACTTTTATTAAAACTTTTCGCCTATTTAAAAGGAATTTTTTTTTTAAAAAAAAAGCCGATATTTTCTTAAATTTCCGATTTAACTATAACATAATTTTAAAATTCGACCGGCCGATACCCGCTTTTAAACCTTTTACTTACAAAACGCTTATTTAATATTTTCCGTTAAAAAAATAATAAATAAATTATTAAAAATAAATTTTATCGAATTATATATATAAAAAAACGCCGCCTTAATTTTATTTATCTTAAAACCTTATTTATCGGAATGCCGGGTTTATATTAATTACCGTTAAAAAAATTAATATTTAAAAAATCGTTTTATTTAACTTTTGTATTTAACGGTATTATATTTAATTACCGAAATGCTAAACGTTTTAGCAAAATTAATATTATTTAAACGTTTTATAAATTTCGTATTATTATTAAGTTGGAATATTTAATAATATTTAAAACCCGTTAAAAAACGTTTTAATAAAAAGTATTTCTCTTTAAATTTAAAATAAGCTTTACTTAGTAATAATCGTTTATTAATACTTAATTATATAAGTTTTTCGATTATTACGTAAACGTTTACATTAATAACGTATTAATTTATTTCGGCCTTAAAGAAATATTAAAAATATTACGAAAAAATTATTTATCGATTATATAAAATTAACTTTTAAAAAAATATTAAAAAGTTCCGGTTTAACGTTAAAAAAAAAATTACCTTAATATTATCATAAAAATAAACGTAAATATTTTTATTAATTTAATTAAAATTAAAATAACCCAAAAATAAAAATTCGAAAATTTTAATAACCGTACCGTAATCCGTTTATTTACAGGATTTTATAATTATGTATAAATATTTTGTTACTATAAAAACGGCATAACCGAATTATTAAACCGTTTATTAAAAAAAAAGTTTTTTTTCGTAATAAAACCCGAACAAAAACGGATTTTCGAAAAAATAAAACGTTTTGTTTACGATATTCTAATTCTGGTTTTTTTTCGATTTAATTAACCGATTAAAATTAAAATAAACGTATTCCGTAACGTAATTAAAAATATTATTTAATAATGATAAAAAAATAACGAATAAAAACCCGTAAAATATTTTTCGAAAATTATAATCTTAATAAAAAAAACATATTTTATTTAAAGCCGAAAGTTATTTATTATAATTTAAATTTTTAAATATTATTACCTTAAATTTTAAAAACAAAAGTTTTTTATTATTACCGATTATTAAGCTTTATTATATTTTACAAATAAAAACATTTTTTTTACGCGTTAAATCCAATAAACCGATTTTTTTAACTTTAATATTACCTTTTAATATTAACCTGGTAAAGAAAATATTGCCGCAAATGCCTTATTACGAAAAAAGGTAAATTTATTTATAATTAAAACCCGAAAAAGAAATTTAAGCTTTAATTTTATTAAAATAATTAAATTTTTTATATTATTATTATTGACGAAATATTAATTAAAATACGAATCGGAAATATTTTATAAAATACCGATTTAGTCGATTTTATCCGTCGTAAAAATAAGGTACAAAACTTAAATAAAAAGGATAATAAATTAATGGTACCCGAAAAAATAATTTACGGACGTATTTTTTTTTATACCGTATTTATCCGCAAAATTTACGTATTTAAAATATTTACGTATTTTGGCCAAAATAAAATAATTAAAATATTAATACGGAAATATACCTAATGTCGATTTAAACAAAATATCCGATAATATATTTAAAATTATTATAATTATCGTTAAAATAAAACGTTTCGAAATAAAACCCCGGAATTCTTTTACCTTTTTTTTATTCCGAATAATATTTAAAATTACGTTATTATCGACGGAAAAAATATACCCAAAAACCGTTACGGTTATAACTATATATAGGCGTTTAGTAATAAATTTAATAAAATTATAATAATTTTATTAAATAAAAAAATTAATACCGCCGAAATTTTAATTAACCGATGATATCGATATATATATCGTTTCCTTAAAATATTTATTATTTAAATTAACGATAACGTAAAATAATTTATTTTTTAATTTTTAATTAAATTAAACGAATTTATTGGTATAAAATATTATTACGGAAACGCTTTATATCCGTAAATTTAAAAAGTTATCGAATTTATAAATTAAAAACTGGATTAATATTTACGTTTTTATATTAATAAATATTAAAACGATTAAAACGTATATATATCGGCATTAAATTTCACGCATAATTTATTATAATATTTATTAATTAATATAATTCCGTTAAAAATTATATTAAGTAAAAATATTCGAAATTTATTTTCGTTAAGTTTAAATATAATAAAAGCAAAAATCGAATTAATTTAACGGGTATTAATAATCATTAAATAAATTAAAAACGTTTAAATATTTACGAAAAAAGTTGCATTAAAAATATAAAAACGTTAAAAAAATATGAGTTAACAAAAAACGTTACTTAATTAATTTTAAAGTCGGCGATAAAGTTTTTTTCCGTAAAAAAAATTTTGCGACGTAAATACCGATTATTTGCTTAAATTTATAATAAATAAAACCTTTTAAGGTTATAAAAAAACGTAAATATAATTTCGTTTTTAGTTTACCGCCGAATTATAAAATAATTAACTTATTTTATATCGATCGATTACGTAAAACCGACGATAACCCGTTATTTTAATAAACTTAAATATTATTATTATTTAAAAAGATTAACGGTAAATTAAAATGTAAAATAAATTAAATTAAATAATTAAAACTTAACGGACGTTATAAAAAGTTATAATATTAAATTAAATAAAAAGGTTATAATTTTAATAATATATAATATTTCGTAATTAATTTTAAAAACATACCGATTATAATAAAACGGTTTTATACGGAATATTTTAAAAATATTTAAATTACCGGTCCGCTTATAAAAATGGATACGCATAACGGCGACCGATAAAATTAACAAAAACTATTCCGATAATATAAAGCCGCGAAAGTAAAAACCGGATTAATAAAAAAAACGGCATTTATAACTAATAAAAACTTACATATTCTTTTTAATCGTATATAAGTTTCTAGGAAAAAGTAATATAACGGCAGCCACCAAAATCAAACCGTAAAGCTAGCAACCATCACATAAGATTAACAGCTACCACATAAACTAGCCACCTGCCATATAGAAAGTGGGGATATTTATAAATTTTTACGCACTTTGCGACTCTGCCTTTCCTTCTTTTCTTTTCTTCAGCTAAAAATCTTTGTTTATAACTTGCCAATAAACCAGCGTTCTGCTGCATATAATGGCCGTGACAGGATTTATTCGAAACCTAATTTATTTATTATCCAGTTATTATTATTTAATGTAATTTTTTAATCGGCTGTTAATAATAAGTTATTACAGTACTAGAACTTAAAATGATTTTTCCCTACCATAATAATAAATGGCGGTATAACCTAACTTTAAAAATTAATAATTTAAATAATTATAACTTATTTTTTATTTTTTTATTGCGTTTATTTAAGTTTTTTACGTTTTTCGATATTAATAATTATTATGCCCGTTATTATAAGAAGCCTTATTAAAAATTTAGTTTCGTTAAAGTTATAAATATCTTTTTTTGCGATGCCGTATTTCGCGATTATAAGCCGAATAAGTTCGAATTATTTACGAAATAATTTTAAATTTTCGCATGAAATCCGTTAATAATTAATTTTCCGATTTAAACGCGTTTGGAACTTTTTTTGCCGTTTAATAAAGTTCGACGTTTAATTAATTCCGACGCATTTTGTAACGCGTTAAGTAAGTAATATATTAATATATTTTTAATATATTAAAGCCGGATAGGAAACGTTTCCGTATTTAGGGCAAGAATTTGGTTAATAATCGATTTTTTTTTGGTCGGCGTTAATTTTCGCGATTTGGATATATAGTTACTAGAAAAAGGTATACCGATATATCGTTTATGCAAAATAAATTTTGCGACTTTATATATAGAATTAAGTATTATATAACTAAATTTCGGATTTCATTTTTTAGCTTAAACGGCTAGGTTTATTTTCGCCTTTTTTATAAGTTGTTTTATATTGTTAATGTTAAAAAATAATTAATTAAAGTTCGGTAGTTAAAATATCTTAAAAACCGTCCGGAGTACTTATGCGTCAGGAATACTTGTGTAGCATGTTATCGTAAAGGTTAAGGTTTTTAATTTTAATTTTAAATTAATTTTTAAATTATTTAATTTTATTTTTAAATGGGATAAATTTATTCAAAGTTATTAAATTACGTTATTTAAAATATTAATCGATATAATGATAATATTAAATATTATTTACAGTTTAACGATATTATTAAATAGAATTTTATAACGTAAAACGGTTATAAATTTAATTAATTATTAAACATAATCATACGGTTTATATTAATAATAATATCGTAAAAGTTTAAATAATAAAAGGGTAATTACTTTTGATAATAACAAATAATTATAAATCATTTAAGTAATTAAATTATAAAAATAATAAACATATCTATATTCGTTTTAACTCGAAATACCTGGATTAGTTCGATTTATTTATAATGGTCGAATCTTGTCGAACCCGTCGAGCCATCTTCTTTATTCGCCTGGCTCGACGTGCCAAGCCTTATTTTCTTTATTAAACCCCGTCGAGCCGGTTACGTGAGCTAAGACCTTCCATCGTAGATGTCCACACATCCTCCAACCGTCTAGCAATGAGCTAAGTTCTTTGGTTTTGATATATACGGTTTAAAAAAAACCTTTTTTATAGTAAAAACTTCTTATAAACATTTTAAAAACTTAGGTTTCCGTAAAATCCACTAGAAAATTTATAATAATAAAAAGTAATATATTAATTTTCTTTCGTAAACGATATAATATTAAGATATAAAAAATATTATTCAAACTAATTATTAATTTAAAAAAACAATTTAAAATTAACGAACTTAACAAGTTTAAATAATATTTAAAATTTTAGGTTTTAAACCGAAAAAAAGAACGATTAATCTAGTTATTATAAAGGTCGTATATTAAAGAATAATAATTTAATACTAAATCGATATATTAGGATAAGTGTTTTATATTCCTATAAATTAAAACGAATTTTTTCCGTTCGAAAAAACGGTAACAAATAAATAACGAAAGTTATATAAAAAAAAATAGACTTAATTTTTTTCGTTATTGTCTTTATATATTTTAATATTATATTTATTATTTTACAATTATTATATTTTAATATATAATCCGTTAAACGTTTATTACGAAACCGTAAATAAAATAATTTAATATTTATATTATATCCGTAATTTCGTAATTCGGTACGGAAATAACGGGAAAATTTAAATTATAATATATATAAATAATGTTTTATTTATCAATAATTTAATTAATTAAAAAGTTTTTAAAGGTTTATAATTTTATTATTCGAAAAGTTATAAAATAGAAAATAAATAAATAAAATAACGTACTAAATATATAAGCGAAAGATATATATAAGCGAGCCGCTTTTTGATATTCCGTAATAACAAATTCAAATAATTTAATAATAATATATCGTATTCATTTAAATTAATCGGATTTCTTTTAGCTAAATGTATTTATAATTTTTTTATAAGTATGCGTATTATGTCCGGGCTTGTCGTAAACGTTACATTTCCGTTTTTTTGTTTTAACCTTTTTGTAACGACTCTTTTTAGCTGCTGGATGGCTGCATTTTTTTACTATCCTTTTTTTTAAGCTAGAAAAACTTTTTTTTTATATAATAAATATTTCTTTTTTTAAAAAAAGTTTATTTTTGGTTTGTAACGTTTATTTAAGATATGGTTCGTTTTACGTAATTGGACTTTTTTTCCCGAGAAAAAAGCCGTTTTACATAATAATAATAATATATAAGCGTTTATTACAAAACTCCCCGATTCGAATATTTTTGTTAGCGAATTATGTTTATAAATTTTAATTTTTTTTATAAATATCGTTTTTATTTTATTATTTCCGGATATTTTTAGAGGTTTTCGTCAGGGGTAAAATAACACTAGCGGAAATTAACGGAAAAGCGGTTGGCGTAAATATAGTTGGAAGAATTTCTAATTCAGAAAAAACGTTATTAGGATCGAATGAAATAAGGCTAGCTTTTATGCATTTAGATTTGATATTATCGGACGTTATAACAGTTTAGAACGCGTTATAAAAGCTAATAAGAAATATTTTTTGATAAAATAAATATAATAATATCGTATTAAGTTTTCGATATACCGTGAATAAGTATATTTTTTTTAAAAAAAAGAAGATATATTAAAAGGTTAAAGGCGATACGAAAAATGCGCGGGTATATAAAGCATAATAATATTATTATTAGCGTAATATTTTTCGAATTTTATCGAATAATAGCTTTCGTAGTCGTTTAAAATAAGAAAACGTTTTGAACTTTTCGTAAGCGTCTAAGTATATTTATTAAAATGCTGGATTTATTCTAAACTTAATTTATTTATTATTCTGTTATTAATTATTTAATGTAAATTTTTAATCGGTTGCTGGTAATAACTTATCGCGATACCTAAATTTAAAATAATTTTTTTCGTTATAATAATAAATAACGATATAATCTAACTTTAAAATTTAATAATTTAGATAATTATAACGTCCCACATTACCTTACCGAATGCACCACCTTATTAGATAGTTTTTAGCATTTCGCAGCAACAAATTTAAATAACTTATACATAACATATTATATTAATTTAAATTAATCGGATTCTTTTTCGTTAAACGTATTTATAATTTCGTTATATGTACGCGTATTATGTCCAAGCTTGCCGTAAACGTTATATTTCGGTTTTTTGGTTTTGATCCTTTTATACAAGGTTGAATGGGTTCAAGCCTTGTTTTCCAGGCTGAGTCAAATACACAGAAAATTATTATACGATATAATTTGTACGATAAATATTATACCTAATATTTTCGAATACGATAATTAATTAATAGTTCTACGGTTAGGATAAATTAATACCTCGATCCTATAAAGCTTTACTTTAAAGCCGACTAATACGTAATTACCGATAAATTTCGACTTTAGTAAACTTTATACTCGTTAGCTAGTTCGGCAGGGTTAGATAATATAACTTAGGAAATATTAAGCTTTACGCGGTAAACTTTAAGCATAAACCTTAAAAGCAAACTTTAAAAGCAAACCTTAACGGCAAACCTGAATTACGTATAAAAGGTGGCATTTTTTCGAACCCTTACCAGTTTTACGGTTAAAAATATTAAATATTAATTAAAAAAAGGATTAAGAATTTTAACTTCGATTATTTTTAGAATTAAAAGGAAAATATTAATATAATAACTAAGTAAAAAGTACTTAGTATTAAATTATCTTCTTAAATTATTTAAAATACCATATTACGTAAATCCGGATATACGATACCGGTAATCCATAACCGCAAAATTATTACTAAAACAGTTTTATTAACGGTATAAAATTACCAAAAAATTACCGAACGAATTAAAATTATCGACATTATTATTAATTCAAAAATCTTTTTTAAAATAATCGATTTCGGTTTTTAATTTTCGGATACGATTTAATTTATAAAAATAACGGTAATTAATTTTTATAAAAACGTATATTGGAAAGTATAACGATTATAGCAAAATTATTGGCGAAATTAAAAAAGGAAGATAATAATAAGCTTAAAAATTTCGAAATTTAAAATTTGGAACGATGTAAAAAGAATTACGAATAATGGTTTGCCCGGCTGCTCCGGATTGCGAAAACCGCCCAGAACCTCGACAAGAATTGACGTGAATAAGAGCGGGACAAGGCAGTCTGCGAGAGAAATGGGTTTAGTAAAGCCTAGGAATTAAGGTAGCAATCTATCATTTTATCCAATTTTGTTTATACGGTCACGTCTCTTCTAGGAAGATTTGATCCTTTTATAATAACCTTTTTTAATTGTTATTAGTTAGCTTTTTTTATTACCCCTTTTTTTAAGCTAGAAAAGCTTATCCTTTTTATATAATAAGTATTTCTTTTTTTAAAAAAAATATTTATTTTTAATTTTACAACGTTTATTTAATATATAGTTCGTTTTATATAATTAAACATTTTTCTTTTAAAAAAAGCGGCTTTATATAATAATAATATATAACTTTTTATTATAAAATTAATCGATTTAAGTATTTTTATTAACAAGTTATCTTAACAATTTTTAATTTTTTTTATCAGTATCCTTTTTATTTTATTATTTTACGGATATTTTTAAAGGTTTTTGCAGAAGGTAAAATAAAACCGGCAAAGATTAACGGAAAAACGATCGGCGTAAATATAGTTAAAAATTTTCCAATTCGGAAAGAACAATATTAAATCGAATAGAACAAAACCAAATTTTACGAATTTGGATTGAATATTATCGGACGTTATAATAACTTAAAAAGCGTCGTAAAAGCCGGCAAAAAAGTCTTCCTTAGTAATATAAATATAATAATATCGTATTAAGTTTTCGATATAACGCAAATAAATATATTTTAAAAAACAAAATACGCTAAAAAGTTGGAACCGATATAAAAAATAAGCGGGCATATAAAATATAATAATATTGTTATTAACGTAATATTCTTTAAATTTTATCAAATAATAATTTTCGTAACTGTCGAAATTAAACAAATCTTTCGAACTTTTCGTACGCGTTCGAATATATTTATAAAAATGTTAAATTTATTTTAAACTTAATTTATTTATTATTTGATTATTATCATTATTTAATGTAATCTTTTAATTGGCTATTAATAATACATTATCGCGGTATTAGAACTTAAGGTAAATTCTTTTATTATAATGATAAATAACGCTATAACTTAACTTTAAAAATTAATAACCTAAATAATTATAACTTATTTTTTATTCCTTTATTACGTTTATTTAAATTTCTTACGTTTTTCGGCATTAATAATTATTATATCCGTTACCATAAAAAACCTTATTAAAATTTAATCTCGTCGAAGTTATAAATATTCTTTTTTACGATACCGTATTTTGCAATTATAAACCGAATAAGTTCGAATTATTTGCGACATGTTTTTAAATTTTCGGATAAAATTTGTTAAAAATCGATTTTTTAATTTAAATGCGTTTAAAGTTTTTCTTGTTGTTTATTAAATTTCGACGCCTAGTTAATTCCGACGCGGTCCGTAATACGTTGGGTTAGTAATATATCGGCCATACTTTTAATATATTAAAGCCGGATAAAAAAAATTTATACATTTAAATTAAAAATTCGGTCGATAATCGATTTCTTTTCGGTCGGATTTAATTTTTGCGAATTTAAAATAATATCGGTTTGAAGAAATTTACCGTAATATTATTTTATTAAGGTAAATTAAAATACTTTATATATAAAATTAAATATTACATAATTAAGCTTTAGGTTTCGTTTTTTAACCTATATAATTAGGTTTATTCGTACGTTTTTTATAAGCCATTTTATATTATTAATATTAAAAAATAGATAATTAAAGTGAAGTAATTAAAATATATTAAAAGTTATCCGGTAAGGTAATGCATCCGGTAAGGTGGTATGGGACGTTCACTTATTTTTTATTTTTTATTATATTTATTTAAGTTTTTTATATTTTTTGGTATTGGTAATTATTTGTTACGGTTCGGGCTGCCATGACACAGCTCCGGTATATATGCAGCTGTACGCACCAGAATGATCACCACAATTGCGATCATTCCACCAATCTTTTACCAATGCCCCAGTAGTGTAGCGGTATGGTGCTAGCCGTAACATTATTATATCCGTTATTATAAAAAACTTTATTCAAAATCTAGTTCCGTCGAAATTATAAATATCCTTTTTTATAATACCGTACTTTGTAATTATAATTCGAATAAATTTGAACTATTAACGAAATATTTTAGATTTTCGGATAGGATTTGTTTATAATTGATTTTTCGATTTAAATACGTTTAAAATATTTTTTGTCGTTTAATAAAATTTGACGCCTAACTAATTTCGACGCGTTCCGTAACGCGTTAAGTTAGCAGTATATTGGCTATATTTTTCATATATTAAAATCGGCTAAAAAACGTTTACGTATTTAGGTTAAGAATTCGGTCGATAATTGATTTTTTTTCGGTCGGCGTTAATTTTTATTGAATTGAGACGGGGAGATTCGGTCCTGATCAGTGCAAGATCGAAGAGCGTGTTACGAGTGAGCCCAGGGTTTAAGAGATAATAAAGGTAACGTAGCTGTATTCTGGTATTAAGACCAGTATAAAAGCAAAACTATGAATAATGATGAATAGTAATGTTCTTAGGGTTACGCCCGGCGAAAAGAACAGTTAAAAATATATAGGGGGTGCTGATTAACCGATTAGTTAGGTCATATATCCAACTTTGTACTTTATTTTCATTTCAACCTTTTTTTAAAAAAAATATTCTTAATTTATTTTAAGAAATAATTAAATAAAAATTTAACGTAACTAATTTTAAACTTTATAAAATATATATAAAACTTATTAATTAATTTAGTTACCGTTTACGCGGTTTGTTTTTTAACTTTTTCAATTTAGGACTTCGTTTTTTACGTTTAATTAAATTTTTGTGCTATTTAGTTTTTTTTTTTATGTTTTTTTTATTTTTTTATTTTTTTTAACGATCGAGGTTTTGTACTTAGGCTAATTAGGTTAACCTTAAGGGAAATATAGCTCCGGTTATTATATTATTATTTTATAAATATTTTTTACTTATTTGTATGGTATAATATACCGGCCTCTTATTATTATTTGTATTCGTTAATTATTTACGGCCGGTTAAAGTTTGTACTTTAGTTCGAAGATAAGCGTAAGGGGTTATGTTGGTAATATATATTTGGGACGAATAGGTTGTGGAGAAGGTATCGGAGTTACGGTAATTCGTAAAGGCGATTTTTTACGATCGTTTTTTTTAATTTAAAAAGAATTAAGCTTAATTATTAATTATTTTTAGAATTTAAAGCTTTATTAGTATTTAGCTTTTTATTATCGTCGTTAAACGGGGATAAAGATTTGCTAGGTTATAATTTTGCGATCTTTAAAATATTTTTTTGCTTTAATTTAAATATAAGGTATTTTTTAATCGTTTTTTTAATGTTATTTAATATAACCCTTTTTTTGTATAATATAAATTTATTTTATTGTTTTGGGTTACGGGTAATAAAATAAAACGCGTAAGTAACTTATAAACTGTAAGTTTAAAATATATTTTGGGACGGTATATTGGCGATTATTATACGTATAGGCGGGTTACCGAAAGTTACTTTTTTTTTAATTTTCGATATTTTTGCAAAAATAATTTGGTACGTTTTTTAGATAGGTAAATATTAAAAAGTATAATGGTTTTTTTTTAATCGGATATATAACATATTAACCTAATAACCTTTTTTTATTACCGATTAATATTTTAAGTTAGGTAATAAATTAAATATATTTAGGATTATAAGCTCGGATTATTTATTTTATTTTATTAATGATAATAATAGTTTAATTTTTGTTGATTATTTTTTCGGTTTTTGGAATAACGGTTATAATTTCAAATGGAACATTTATGGTAATTATTTAAATAATTACTGTAATATATTGTAATCGTAAGTATTTTCTGTTTTCTATGGTTATAAGAGTTTGTTATAATCCTGCCGATATTACGTTATTTTAAAGTTTATTAAATTATAAAGGAAGTAAAGTGGCTTTTTATTATGGACGGGTATTATCTTTATTATATAAGATAATAGAAATAAATCGATTAAAGTATAACATTAGGGTTGGTATTATAAAGGGATAAAAAGTGCGGTTTTTATTATATATTTTATGTAGTACGCGGTTTATATTATCGATATTTTATATAAGTATATTAACGGACTGATCAAAATTTCCAAAATATAATATGTTTAGCTTTTTAAATCCTTCGTTTTTACCTTATATGGTACGTTTTTTAGATAACGATATTATAACTAATGCTGGGCTAATCAGGATATGCAGGTACGACTGAAACAGTTTATAATAATTAAAGGTAATAATAATAAATAAAGGTAATATATAATATGCAGGTATATATAGATGTAAATATATCTATATCTGGATGCAAGTATATAAAAATATAAGTAGGTTATAAATATCGAATTATATAAGTGCAGAAATTTTTCAGGAAATAATATCAAATTATATATGCAACTAATTAGGTGCATATAAAGCTAACATACTAAATTTTGTTATAAAAACGTATACGCTAAGGAAATTTTTAATACTTTTATCCGATATTATATAAAAAGAGATATGGTTGTCGGTACGTTTCTTTAATTAATTATGCAATTATTTTTGTATCTAAATTTCTTTTGCAACTTTTTTCTTACAAATTATATTAACTTTTTTTTTCCGATTATATTTATTTTTAGAGTTTGATATATATTTAAATATATATATATAATTATTTTGTTGTTTGAATTAATATTATTATAATTTTCTGTAAGTTATTAAATTTACGTAATATTTAAGGTTTTAATAAAAATGCAAATTTATATAAATTTACTAACTTTATAAAAAATTTATTTATTAAAAAGTAATCCGGATTAAGTAATAAATTATTAAGTTTTGGTAATATTAAACTCGTTAATCGCAGAGTTAAGTAAAACATACGTAAATTTAAATATATTTTTACTTAACGTTATAAGATTTTAATTACATTAAATACGATTATATTTTTTAAACTTGCAATTTATCGTATCGATAAAACCTTAATTATTAATCTGGGTATTAAATCTTTATATAATCCTGGTAATATTCGTAAGTTTCAGAATTTAATCTATCGATAGGTACTTATTAATAAATTAACTTTTTTTTTAATATAAATTCCGCAATATAGCATTTAATTAAAATATTTTGTTATTTAAAATACCGGTTATAAATAATTTACAACTTTTTAAATTTTAGTTTTCTTAATATATATTATTATTAATCGAAATAATAAAAAATTTAATATTTAATTTAATTTTAAATATTATTAAGTAGATAACCGGTAACCGCTGATTAATATCGGTTATACCTTTACTTTTTAAAATATCCTAACCTTATAATATTATTTCGGAATTTTTATTAACGTTTTCGATTATTTTAACAGGTTTACGTATTATTAATCGATTTTTTAAGCTATTTTTAAATATTAAAATATTATGCCTTTTAATTTTTAAATTAGGCGTTAGCGGAAATTAGTTTAATTTTAGAACGATTAAAATATTATACATTACGTAATACTTAAATATATTAAAGTAAATATTTTTTATCCTTTATAATACTTTTAACGATTTCTTATTAATTAATATAAAATATTTAGGATTATATTTATCAATTTAATCGGCGGTCCAGTTACCGGTCGGTATATATAATAATAAATTAAGGGCGAAAATTTTTAAATAATTGTAAATATTTAATTTAATATAATTGCCATATTTTAAAACGAAAATAAAAAGTTACCGTTTTATTTTATATTCGTCGAAATATTTCGGGCCGAACTTACGGATTTTTTTTATATTATTATTTACCAAAAACCTTCGATATATTACTAATTTATTTATTTAAATTTTCGGGGTATTTAATATTATTCTCTACGAACTATATAAACGACGATATAAAATATTAAAATAATCGATTAACATAATATATACTTGTTTTTTAAGTTTTAATCGATTCCGGAATTTTATAAAGAATTTTATAATAATTATATTAAGTTTATTAAAAGTTATAATTATATTTTCCGAAATAATTAATTCAAAAACCTTAAAGCAAATTACAAACGGTTACCATAAATTAAAAAGGATATTTATAACGATATTTACCCAATTATAAAAATATTCGATAAAAATTAATTTTAAAGTAAAATTAAAAAATATATTTTTAATTTTTCATACCGGGTAAATATAATTAAACGTATTAATTATAAATAAGGTATGGTAAATATCGTATAAAATAATAATAAGTAAGGTAAGAATAAAACATAATAAGGCTTTTATATTTTAATTTCTATTAATTAATTGCCTTAATTATTTCCGTTTTTTTAATCCGTTTGTTTCCGGTATATTACTATCGTTTATAAATACGTAATTTTTAAATTGATTATTAAATATTTATATTTTAATATTTGTTTTTATAAATTTTAAAGCTTTAAGTTATTAATTTTGTAATAATTTAATATTAATAATATTAAAAATATCCGATATTTTATTATCGGGGTAATCGGTAAACGGTTTCGTTTAATCATTTTTTTATAAATTAATCGGCTTTTAATATCTTTTTTTATTTTTTATAAATTATTTTAATTTATTAATAAAAATAGGCTTTTATAATTTCATTTTATTAATCTTTTTTAAGTAATAAATACCTAAATTAATAATATTATTAATTAAATACGAGCTAGTTTAATAATATTTAAACTTTATATTTTTAAACATATTTATATATCGGGGCGTATTATATAATAATATTAAATTATCCATTTTTAAAAGTTTATTTTTTATCTTATTCTTATTTTTCTGATTCATTAATTTAATAACTTTATAGCGTTAATTAGTAATAACTTTGGTAACTTTAACCACGTTTTAATTTTCCTTTTCAAAAACCGAATTCTTTAAATAATTAAATCTTTTTTCGGGATATTAAAATTTTATATTATAACTTTTTATATTAGCAAAATTATTTCGATCGGTAAAAACGCTTTTTACCCGTATAACAGTTTATACGGGCTTAGGCCATAATTTTTTATAATAATATTATCGGTAAAAATTATCTTAAGCAAAAGTTTAACCTATTTTTTGCCAGTATTATTTATCGCTTTTATTAAACCTTTAATAATCGGAACGTATTTTTTTTAATTAAGCTCTATTGCTAAGCGGTATACGTAATTCCGACCTTTCGCTAAATTCCAAATATATTATAAGCTTTAATTACTTTGCTCTTATTTATAAAATTACTATTTATTTTAATTTTAATCGGAATGCCGTATTAGTAAAAAATATATTTATCCAAAAAATTTTTAATCGTTATTAACGTAATAAAACGTAAAGCTTCAACTTTTAAATAATCGAATAATTTATATTTTATTTCGACGGTAACCTTATAACCGTTATCGTTAAGTATAAATTAAATATCGATTATTTAAATAATAGCTATATTAATAAATTACGAAAAGCCGTAACTTTTTTTGAACCGTCGATTAAGTACCTTTTAACATTTTATATACGCTTATATGACTTTCCGAACATAAGTAAATAATTTTTATTAATAATAAAAAGTTATTATATAATATTAAATCAAATTTCGTTCTTTATAACCATAATTTTGTAAGAATACAGCCTCCTACAGCCAGATAGACAGGGCTAGGACAGGACCCCATAAATCCTGATAAGAACGTATGCAGCAACAGTCGCTGATACGACTCGACAAGGGGCTCGTGGCTCAGTGGAGCTAGCAATTAGTCTGATTATATGATAAATTTTTATAATATTACCTAATTATCGTAAATTGTTTTTATTTAAAATTAATAATTTTATGGCTACTATATTACTTATCCGCTTTAGGTTATAAAATATTATTTTAGATAAAATAATTTAACGTCTCGGTTTTAAAAGCGGTTTTTTTCTTTATTAAAATTTTACGCAATTAATTAAAAAGGTTTAATATTATAAAAAACTTAACGTATTTTTACAACTTTTCAAATTAATTTTTAATAAAAGGTTTTTACTTATTCGATTTAATAAAAATTAACGCTATACCGGTTAAAATAAGGTTAAATTAAATGACGTTTAACTAAATATTAATAAAATTATCGACTTTTTTATCCTATTAATCGTTTAATACATCAAAAACTTTAAACAGCTTTCGGAATTAACTATCGGCAACTAAATTCTTTTTGTCAAAAATGTACTTAATTTTGAAATTAAACTTCTTTATTTAAATAACCTAACGGATAAATATAACTTTAAGTAAAAAACTTAAAAAATTATTAATCTAAATCATTAATATCTTGACGTCGGTTTTTAACATAAATTAAACTCCGTAAATATGGTTTCGGAATTCTTTTTAAAACCTAAAAAATAATATAATATTTTAACTTACCAATATCGTAATTTAATTTAACGCTTTTTTAAATACCACTTTTAAAACATACAAAATATTCGATACCATTAATTATTTAACTAAAAATACCTTTAAACCCGTCTTTACTTACTTTTATTTTTATAATAATTTTACTTATAATAAAATTATAAATTAAAATAATTAAAATCGGGGTAATAATAATTACTTTTTTTACATTTTTTTATAGTATAATTTTAATTAAATCCTAAAACGAAAAATTAATTTTTTCGGAATAAAAGTATAAAAAGTTCGGTTTTAATAATAAAATATATAACAAAAATCCGGTAATAAATAACGACACTTAAAAAAATTTAATTTCCGAAACGTTTTTATATAACGGAATTTTTAAAATCTTTTTTACCTTAACTATATCAGGTTACCATTTATTCGTTTTATAAAAAAATCCGATTATAACGATTATTTCTTAATATGATTAAAACTTTTTTATATTAATTAATATACTAATAAACTTATAATTAATAAAAGTTTTATTATATTAACGATATACTTACATACAAATCGCCGAATTCTGGAAAAAAAAATTTCATTATTATATTTTATTTTTAAACCCTTAATACCGACGTCGTCGACAAATAACCGGATAATATTAAGCATCATATCGTTAAAAATGTTCCTTACTATGCAGCAAATATAAGCTATAAAATTAATAGATTTTATAAATATATTAATGTATTTAAAAATATTCTAGAAATATTGTAAAAATAATAAGATCTTTATTAATAAAAATTTATATACCTTAATTATAACCGAGAAAAATGTTTACTAAAGTATTTAATAAACATATAACGAAATTTACAAAAAATTCGTCGCAATTTTTTAATATAAAGGTATTTCGGAAAATAAAAACGTTTAATTTAATAACAAAATTAATTAACTATAAATTATCGGTTTTTTTTTCGATAAAAAATTAAATATTTTTATATATAACGTAAAATTATTTAAATATTTTTTGTTAAATACGTACTTATAATATATCGATTAATTTATTTTTAAGGTTAACCGGTACCGTTATGCTTTTAATTTACTATGCTTTATAAGGAATTATCCGGATTTTATAATTTAGTACGATATTTAATTTAATTTTATTATAATTTTATTAATTTTAAGCTAAAGCAGCCATTTTACGAAAAAAAAATTTAAATAAAGCCTTTTAAATACGGTTAAACTTATTACTAAATTAATTAAAAATAACCTTAATCTTTTCCTTAATAAATCGGATATCTTATAATATAATACTAAATTTAAAAAATAAGCTAATTAATAATATACCAAATTTATTAAGTTTTATTTTATTTTAATTAATAACTTTTTAATCCGGGTTTTCGGATAATATTAATCCGTTTAGTAATATATTATCGATTAAAATTATTTTTTTCAATTTCGGTTTATATATCGTCTTAATTTATATAGTTCGATTATTATTAATTTTTTATTATATTTCGTTTTATAATATTTTATATAAAATATATACAAGTTTTTTATCGTTAAATTAACTTAAGATAATATTTTCAAGTTTTAATTTATTATTTATAATTTTTTAAATTATTATCGAGTTTTAATTAATACAAATATTATTAATTAAAAAAACGTAAAAACTTATAACGTATTCGTTTATATTTTTGCTTATGAACTTGCTTTCGTTAATAAAGCGGCTTATTATTTTACCGGCTACTTTTTTTTAAATCTTTTATTAATATAAATATTATACGTAATTTTTCCAGTAAAAACCAAAAAAATAATAATTTTTAACGGGCCAAATTTTAAAGTTTTTTTTATTACGTCCAGATTTATATTTAACGTTATTTTCGATTTAAATATAAAATTAAATCCTATTATTAATAATTACGTAACGTAATAATTATTAACGATAAATAAAAAAATAATAATTAATCGGTTAATTAATTAAATAAATACCTTAATAATACTTTCGAACGGAATTTCTTTTAAAAAGTTAAAACTTATAAATAATACGCGTATTTATTATATAATTAATTAATATTACCTAACGTACGATATAACGATAACGCTAAATTTAGTTCCGGTATTAATAACTTTATTAATTAAATTTTTATTACTTTTATAACTTACTTTAATTATTAATTTAAATAACGAAATAATATATTTAATTAGGCTATATTATTAAACCCATAAAACTTTAGCTTTTTTTTAACTTTTTACTTTAAAACCGATATTTTGTGAAAATACGCAGTGCTTCACTAAATGTTATTGGTATAATGATATGTATATTACTAACGATGTCTAGAAAGGATCAGGATGATCCATGTTGTATGCAGAAATATTAGATACAGGTAGGGTATATGGGTTTAGTGCAAACACGTTAGGGTAAGCGTTACACGGGCCAACCAATCAGGTACATACCAACGCGCCAGATCCCAATACGCCTTTTTGCGTTATATGTACATTGTAAAACTTTAGGAAAACTAACTACCTAACATATCTAGGGATCGAACCTTAATTTTTATATGAAAAATTATAAAAAAGGTAATAAAAATTAATAAAACTGCAAAAAAATCGATAAAAAATAATTTGTTACATAATTCGGGATTAAACCTTTACCCTTTATATTAATAGGGCTAATACTTTAGCCGTTGTACTAATCAGCCGGCCTTATCACTTTACCGTACCGTTACGGCCGCGCCGGCTAACGGGGCCCACTTTTTCCGAAACGTTTTAAAGTTACCTGGTTCTTAATATACGGAAATAATTATATCGCGCCAACCTGCTATTTTAAAGGTTTTTTAATTATAAATAAATAACTTATTTTTTATTAATAAATTAATAAATAATTAAAATTATTATTTTTTAAATTCTTTTATTTTCGGGTAATTAAAAAGTAAAAGTTTTAATCCGGCAAATTTGGGAACGTTTATTAACTATAAATTCTATATCGTAATTAATTATTACCGGATTATTAAGTTTTAATTTAGCATATAAAAATCGAAAAAATAAAAATATATAGGTAATTTTACGGAAAGTTAAAGCTTTAAAGTTAATAAATAAACGGATATTTTCGGATAATCGTAAAAAAAATACCGTAATTATTATTTTCGGATAAAAAATACGTTTTAATAAAAAAACGCCTTTTTTCCGGATAAAAAAAATCTAGCGGAATTAATTTTTTATTAATTAAAGTTACCTTTTTATAAATACCTTTAAATATTTTTAAAACTTAAATTAATAATAAACTTTTCGTATATTATTTTATTTAAAAATTTAATAAATTCGTTAATTAAATTTTATATGTTTTTAATATATTTAACCTTTATTTTGCCTTTTTAAATTTTTTAACGTATATAATAATATTTTACATATATATAACGTTTTTTCCGTAACATAATATTTTCCTTAACCCATTTTTTCATATTATTATTATTTTTAAGAATAATAATAAAACTTTTAAATATAAATTTAAACTTTTCGAAAAAAATTCGTACGTTAATTATTTTAATAACTATTATATTTAATATTACGTATTTAATTTCTAAAATATATTTCGTAATAATTTATTATTATTTTCATATTTACGTTATTAAGGTTTTTATTAAAAATAAAACGTAATTAATAATTAATTTAATTATATTAAAATCGTTTGCGAAATTTATATTAATTATTATAAATAACCTTAATTCATTATATACGTAATAAAAATATATTTCGTTTAATTTTCGGTATCGGATAAATAATTTCGAAATATTTTTTAAATATTTCGAAAAACGTTTAATATATTTTCGATATTTCGGTAATGGATTATTTATAAAACGTACCTAGGTAAGTATAATAAACGCCGTATCGGGTTATATTATATAATTAAAAAATTTAAATTTATTAACGAAATTTGCGTAATCGAAAATATTTTATTTATTAACCGTATTTTTATAAGGAAATACGTAATTTAGGTATTTTTTAATAAAAAAAGTCGGTTCCGTTTATATATTATCTATTTTTAAGTTTATTAACGCTTTATCGATATATTATTCCTTATTAAAACGAACGTTATCCGTTTCGGATAATCGGACGATACGTATTTTAAAATATTAATTTGCTATTTCGAAATTATTTATAAGGATATCGTTCGTAATAACGTTTATTATATATCGTAAACGTCCTTTATTGAGGTTAAAAAGTAAAAGATTATCGATATATAAAATAATTATATTTTTGGTTTTCGTATTAATATATATCGCGTTATCGGATATTAACGGCCGGAAATTATATTTTACGAATATCGTTTAGATTCTTTTTTACCATATGGTACCGGCCTATTTTAGCCCGTAAAAAGGGTTTATTAACATAATAATCTTTTCCGGTATAAAATTAAAGCGTTATTTTTTATTGAAATAAATATCGAAATATTTCCGTAACATAAAAAAACGTTTTATAAATTTTTTTTTTAAATTACCATTAAAATACGTTAAAATAAAATCGATCTGTTATAAATATTATCTCATAATTATTGCCAGTATTATAAAAATGCGTTAATATATTACGTATATAATACTTACAACTATTTTGTTATAATATATACTTTTACGTTAAATAAAACTTCGTACATAAATACGAACTTTATATTTTTTTGTTTGCCCGTAAAGATATGTTTTTTTTAATATTTATTTAACGTTTATTAAATAACCTTTAACACTTTCGGTTATTAATTTCAAAATAAAAATTTTCCGTTATAAATTTTCTTTAATTTTTTTATTAATAATTTTAAATTATATATTTTATTTAAAACTTTTTATAATTTTTTTAAAATTAAGCCCGTCGTTATTCACGTTAAATATAATTAACTTATTATTATATACGTTTTATATATGCATTTATTTATACGTTTATCGGATAACGATATAATTATTTAGAATTTCGTAAAAATCGTTTTTTTGATTTATTAATAAAATTAAAATTATAAACGTTTAAATAATAATTAACGTTTTTTTAAATTAAGGTTTTTATAATTTTAAAATTCTCGTTAAAAGTTTCGTACTTATATAATTTTAGTTTAACCTTTTTCGGTTTACCTCGTTTCCGTTTAATAATTTTCGTTTCGTTATTTATTTAATTATTTAATACGACGTTATTATTGCGGTTATAAACATTTATTTCTTTTTTTCGGGATCGATAATATAATTTGCGTTATATATAAAAAGGCAAAAACTTTATAATATTTATTAAATTAAATAATTTATCTTTTTTTTTAATATATTCATTTTTCCGTAAACTTATATATACGATATAATAAAAAAGCGACCGCTTTTTAATAACTAAATTTTATAATTATATTTATATTAATACCTTAAAAAAAACTTTTAACGTTACGTATTTTTAGTTTTTCAGTTTTAATCCGGTAATTTTCGTCGATTAAGATTATATAACGACTGCCGATAATTCGTAGGTATACGTTATCCGGTTTATTCGTTTTATTTTTAATTTTTAATATTCGATTATAATATTTTTATAACGTAATTTTAAAAACAAGTTAAAATACGTATTTAAACGATTATAACGTAAACGTTATTTTAAATAATACGAATACTTTTTTTTAGGATACCGTTTTAATATTAATTATAAAAATTAAAATTAATTAATTTAATTTTTTCGATATTATAAAAAGTTTTGTGGGCAAATGCGTTGCAATTCTTCAGGCTGGGGGGGGAACTTGGTTGCTTGATTGATGTCCTACAACTGGGGGTAGGGGAGCAGCCACATATAGGCTTCAGCTCCTTTGTCCTTGCAATCCTAGGGCCACATATCAAAGCC
>QJOA01000653.1:0-35974 GCA_004155915.1 Monosporascus sp. CRB-9-2 | reverse complement strand
TTTACTTTTTAATCGAACGAAATTATTATTTACGTATATCCCGTTATTTTATATAGTTAATTTAAAATTTAAAAACTTATTAATAAAATTAAAGATATATATTGTTAATTCTAAATTTAAAATAAAAGATTTTTTTAAATGGTAAAATAAAACGTTTCTTACGTTACGTTAATTAAAAATTAGGAAATATATTAAAATTCGTTTTATTTTTTTAAAAAATTAATTTATTTTTTATATAATTAATTTGTTTATAATTTTTAGTAAACGGTTAATTTTTTCCTTTATGGATTAATTAAAAGTAATTTATTTTTTTAATTATAACTTTTATCATTTTATTAAACTTAAATTTTATTAAAATTTTATTAAAAAACGTATAATAATATTAAGTTAATTTATATAAGGTATTTAAATATATTTTGTAATAAATATTTTATACGTTCAATTTTTAACGGTTTCGTTTATTAATATTTCGATTCGAATATAAGCCTTTACGGTTATTTCGTTTCGATTTTCGTTTAAAGGCCTTATTATACGGTTAGGCGTTAATAAATTTAGAACTATTTTAATTAAGATCGTTTTATTTAGATACATCCGCAAAAATCTCGTAAAATTTCGAAAACGTTTTTTAAACGTTTTATAATATAAATAATTAAAAATTTTGGGCTTAATAATTTAAAAGATTAATAACCGTTTTTTAATAATTAATCGTATTATTTTTAATTTCGGGTTTTTTTATTATTTAAAAAAAGTTTTTTTAAAATTTTATAAAAAAAGTTACGGTTATATATAAATTGTTAACTTATCCGATTATTATATTCGTTTTTAGAATTTTATGTCGTTATTTTATAGCTATAACTTTTTATTATTTTCCGATTTATTCGTTTAATTTTTTAATAAATTTCGAAACTTATTTTAATATTTTACGGTATTTCCGTTAAGTTTTAATTATAAGCTTATCGTTATATATTTTGCCAGATTTAATTAATATGGCGTATTATTTCCGTAATTTTTTTCCTGGAAAAAGATTTATTTATTTAATTATTAAAAATATAAATTTTAAAATTTATTTTGTTAAATCGTTAATGTTTTTGTAAAAAGTATCGTACTTTCGATTTTTATAAGTATATACCGTATATTCCTAGTTATAAACTTATTTATTTTCGGTGGTTATTTAAATAATATTCGTTAATTAATTCGTAAAATTAACTTTTTTAATAGTTTCTGTAAAAAATGGAATATTAATTTGTATCGAAGGACGGATTCGTTTTTTTGGATAAAAGGTTATATCGGATTTTATAAATTTAATAGATTACGGACGTAATTAATTGGGATCGATATAGTTCCAAATTTTAAGAACGTATACCTTAAACTGGAATTCCTTTTTAAAATAGTTCCAGTTTTTAATTTCTTTATAAATAATGGAAAACGTTAATAGTACGATTATTATTATAATTAATAAAGTATATAAATAATTATTATTAATATATAACCTATATCGTTTTAATAACAGTTAATTAATTAATATATAACGTTAATTAAGCGAATAAAACTTTTAATTGTCAGATATAAGGGATATCAGTTATGTTGTTATATTAGGCTTACTGCGTATGCTATAGGATACGTTCAGCTTTTTGGTAATTTAGCCACGGGACATGTATGTGCCGATCAGTAGGTGACCTTTCCGTTTATGGGGTGCGCTACGTACCCCCCAGCTAGCTGACAGCTACGCACTGTTAAAATCAATTATGTGTATTATGGATATTTTCTCGTTTGGAGGCGCTGATCTCCTTGTAGGCTATGCGTAGCTAGTCTATGTAGAGTCTAAGGTATAGTAGCTAAGCAAGGCGCCTGAGGCAGCACACCTTGCTCCACGGACGTACAACCCTACAAAACTGCCAATGCTCCAAATCCGTCACAACACAGAAGCGGTAGCAAACAATGCACAATGTTCCCATACAGGCGCAAACCAAAAACGGCAACAAACATCACCTTGGCGGCCCTGGATCCTGGTTCTGTTCATTTAGTGCAGATCTTTCTTGATAGGGTCTTACCAGGGGGATCCCCCCTACGTCATAGGCAGCGCTGGGCGGACCACCGTTCCAAGAAAGCCAAGAGATCTCGAACGCCGCCCCGAAGGAACAGCTATTTCGTCATTGAGGGCGCGTAGCTAAAAGATGCGCCGAACCAATATGCATGTCTATGTAGTGAAGTCCTGAAATTCAACTTGATCTGTAAATAATATCTTCGGGGACAAGAAAACATGCTAGATCTTGGCTGTTTTAGTTTGGCCGCCGCTGAGATACCGTAATATTGAAGGCCGAAAGTACGACACTCAGTCAGCGACGAAGTACAGCGGATAGAGTACTGGGTTCGAAGCCACAGACCCCTAGGCCATTCCCCTTAAATATATTTTCGTACCAAGATGCTTCTTTCGAGTTTCGCCGTCTTGTTTCCCTTCCTATCCCTCGTCGCATGCCAGACCGTAACAATAACGAGAGCATCGACGATACCAAGCAAAGCACCCGAGTTCGCTGATAGAGACGCCTTCACATCGGCAATCTTAAACAGCACCAATTCATACAGGAGAGACCACGACGCCTCCGAGGTCAGGTGGAACAGGACACTTGAGGAGTTCGCGTCGGATTACCTGGACTCTACGTGCGAATTCCGACATTCAGGGGGCCCTTACGGCAAGAACCTGGCCATAGGGTGTTCAAACGTGACCTCCTGCGTCGAGGCGTGGGGTAATGAACGAGGCATATACGACTTTGGCGACCCACAGTTCACCGAGGAGACGGGCCACTTTACGCAGCTGGTATGGAATGATACGACGGACGTCGGGGTGAGTGACTCTTGATGTTCATTATCTCCCCTGAATCCGGTCCTTCTGTGGCGTAATGTCCAGCCGAGCACCGTTTGGGATATACAATAGACTGTCTCGTCAACTCCATTCCTACCTGTGCGGGCAACCTTTAAGCAAGCCATACTGACACAGCGTCTTAGTGTGGAAGGAAACTCTGCGGAGATGATGGATGGTATCTCGCCTGCGAGTACTGGCCTAGAGGAAATGTTCAAGGCGCATATAGTGAACAGGTTGGAAACTCGGTTAACGGAGGTGGGATACTTCAAATGGGCTGGCCTTTACCGTGCATGATATTGGCGTGCTGGCTCATCTGATCACCTCGGTGCCACATTGAAAGGACAGTCTGCTATTAATAGTAGCTTATGCATATAATTCCAAATGGAGAAGTATATAATCAACCGCTTTCTCAAATCTCTCTCCTATAAGCAACCTTTTGGCTACATCCGCTGAATAGTTATGCTTTCATAAATCGGCGGGTTATAAACACTTCACTGGTCTCTACAGATGCACTGCCAAGATTATAGTGACAGCAATGGATCGCAATGCTGTACTCATTTTATATACGTTTATAGCTGAGATGCGGCATTCTCAAGTCCGTTGGGGGGTTATTAACTATACCCTGCTAGGTACTTGCCATGTACCAGCGTAAGTAAAATCCCGACAAAGCTGAGAATACCATTTCCATCGGGTGGGCTAGCAGATGTATCCGTGCCGAATATTGGATATGGCAAGTTCCATAAATCTAGCCAATGTTACACCTGCCACGCCACTATTAAGCTACAGCATAATACAGAGAACCCTTGTAAAGTATCATACAGCCAACGATATCATATAGCTTTCGTCACTGACATGCCTTTGGGGATTCAGGAACCCAAACTCGCAACTAGTTGATATCCCACATGCAGGTTGCCATGCAACGACACCAGTGCAACACGGCGGACACCGATGGTGCGCACCACTTATTGCACCTCATTGCGTTGCTTGCCAGCCCGCCAAAATGCCAGTAGAAATCATCTCCACCCCCCGTGACATACTTATTAAATGGGGTAACGCTCGGACAAAAGCACCACGGCGGTTGCCCTTACACGAGGTTCATCCAAATGGCTGCGAATATGCTAACCAAGATCACAATGGGTGGCTTCTGGTCGTTAAGAGAGCCACCACTGCCTCCATCACCACCAGTGCCATCGGTTCCCGGAGCCTGGCTTCCGTCAGTGGCATTAGCCGCTCTGACGCAGGTTAGTTGCGAAGTAGGGACAGCATGCAGGGAATTTCGACCCCAGACAACCATGAATGGCCAAGCCAGGCTGCCAGTCTGATCGTATAACGTGGTGTCTCCTCGGGCACCAGCTGCTCCGCCGTACGTTATAACGAGATACTCTCCAGCCGACCAGCTCCCGGGGCCCGTGCGGGTGCTATTGTTAATGTGAGTGGCATTGTAAACTGGCGTAAAGATGGCAGTTAGTTACGTAGGCGTGAGGATAAGGAAAGGGAAAACGGGGGTGCGTCACTACTCACCAGTGGCGCCGCACCCTTGATGGAAGGCCGCTGGCGGCTCCCCACACGAGCTTATACTGGACAAGTCCGGACACCGACAACGGTCAGTCCCACTGTGATCTGCCCAGGTATTTGCTACGACATCGGCCATATCGCTGCGGCAGCTCTCATCTAACACACTGGAGCAGGTGCCGTCGTCTTGACGGAGCTCTTCGGAATAGTCATCGTCCACCTGCCAACGTATGACGCACACCAGCCACGAAGGGTCTATACCCTCGCTGGATGGGGATTTCAATCTTATTTGACTTCCCGTAAAGTATTTAGATAAGAGGTCTTGGTGGTAGTTGGTAACGTTCGTCTCGCTGATGGGGATGTCGGCCCTGACCCTGATGTCCCAGGCCCAACCATCGACGGGACCGGACTCTGAGGCTGGTGAAGTCGTCTCGGGGCCTGAAAGGGGATAGGTCCCAGTGGCATTAGGCCGCTCAAGGAACGTGGTCATAACGGCGTTGTCTAATCCCCAAGGCCCATAGCTTGAATCTCCGTAATTGTCCGAGCCGAAAGCCGAGCTCGAGGCGCCGGGCTGAGCAGAAGCAAGCCGATAGTTCCCTAGGAGGCTAGCAGCGGCCAGAGGCAAGGAAGAAATCGTCTTTGAATTGAGCTGCATGATTGATAGGATACAGCTAAGAACTTATCTGAAGACCTTGATGGGAAGAAACCATCCAACAGAACGAGGTGGGCGTATTTTAAGCTCGCCAGATTACATCCATCATTTAGCTGCCGATCTTGCTATTCTCGCTAACACTGCCACCTGGTACATTGACGTCATTATATATGCGGTTATTGTTGTTGGTGAACCTTTATTGCGGCATGATATTATCATATGTATGCACCGTATAGCATGGCCCCCCATAATCGCGGGAGCCAATCGCAAGGCTAGGACCGTGCTGCTTAAAGACGACTAACAGCCAACATGCACCAATAATATGGAGAAAACACGATGTCCGCCATCCTTGGGCTGTTCGGTGTTATAAACTGCCGCATAATAAGCATTGCACTTGGGCAAGAAAGGAACAGAGGTAACGGAAAATTTCTCGTCTATATCTCGAAAAGGGTAGGTATAACTGTCTATTATCAAGGCAGGGGTGTGAATTAGGGGCAGATTGTGGCCAAGCGAACTATATTTTCAGGTCAACCCTACAACCCAGCCTACAGTCTTCGAGTTCATTCTCCTTCTCTGGTTGGCAAGACGAGCTTACCGTGACTACGGCATGTACAATGACGCATTGTTATGATGTAATATATTCAGGTTCTATTTTCCATCCACATCTACTTTCACGGTCTGTCTAACTGCATCGTCCAATGAAAGTGTGTGTGTCCTAATTATTCACAATAAGGAAATACAGCGGTAAATACAGGAGACGAATGCCCTTCTCCTACGCGCCAGGCTTTACCTAACGACCTTCCTACTTGGGCCCGATGTTGAAGGCTTGAATCTGATTCTACCAAAGTAGCCTTGTTAGAAGAGTGTTCGTCTCGTCAGAAATGTAGTTACTTACATTCGCTGGGACGACCTGGCAGCCGTCAGTGTCGATGGTTGTAATCAACTCTCGACACACCGTGTCGTTCCAAAGGGTAGCCTTCATGCCAAGACTCTCGAAGTTGGAGGTGACGATATTGGTGTAAGGACCAGGGACCTCGTTTCCATCAGGGTCGCTGGTTTGCGCGGGCATGCAGGTCAATACTTTGTCCTTATCACCCGGAGTGCCACTGTAGCCGTTGGTGTCGTGGCAGCCGTCGGAGAAAAACCATATGCCCCTATAATAACTTGTTAGAGTGGAAAGTTCCGCAGGCGCGACTGCTTTAGGTGGCATACCACTGGTCATCTTGGGCTATCGCTAGCTTGGAGAACAGAGCGATGGCAGGCAGAGTCGAGACAACGAAACGCATTTTGATGTGTAGAAGAACTTTTGTTCTTTGTTTCTGTTTTGAAGTACTATGATTGAGCTTTGTATGTCTGGGGACGAGAAGCGAGGGTTTTGGTGATGCGCAACTTTAAAGATCAGAACGAGGACTGGAGAGTTAAATATTCAACGACGAGTCATATCTGTGAATTCAGACGGAAGTCATCTGGAGGCACTACCATGATTTGATACGTACTCTCCATGTTGAAGCAATCACCCTTCACACCATCTTGAGGCTGAAGGAATCCACTATACGTTATGATCGAGAATGACAACCAGCCTCCAAAGGTCCATTACGTCGATATCTACTTGGATACACGACAAGACGTCATTCTGTCGCCAAGTGTTCCGAGAGAGTTGACATCATCTTACTGAGGCACGGGCAGCAGATAGAATATTAATGCATAACAGCGGCGTAACACCTCTCGAAATAGCAAAGCTTAGCTCTTCCCTCGTATCTACTTGGGTGTATTATTAAAAGACATCTATGGCTTTACTAGCCGAAACGACATATCATCGTATTTCACTCTCTTTACCAATCCGGAGGATTAGTGTAAATTTAATGGCCGTTGCATATGTTGGTTTCGCATGGGGTATTACCAACTTATTGAACGTTCACACTACGTGGTCACGGACACCATTCCATAAGAGGAAGTGCTCAACAAGATGTTACGAAGATGCCTACATTCCTAGCAAGTCAGCCTCGAGCCGTGCTATTCCTGGATACAACTTCCAACTGAATCCTCATTAAATCGCATTGTCAAAGATATCTCAGCCATGTTATAGATGGAGAAAAGTTCGCAGATCTTGATCTTCAAGACTTCTTCGAGTTGAAATGAAGCGTTACATGGATGCAGCCCATATCAACGCCAGTTGAACAGGTGTAATATCTCGTGATGTCATTTATCACCAAAAATAGGCTTCTTCTCATAGAGGTTGCAAGTGCGCCATGAACAGGAGGTTCTTGGATGTTTACATCGCGGTGATATCCGCATAATGCCTGAGATCCTGTTACTGTGTGATTATACGACAGAGTTCCGCCTCAGGGCAACATGGAATCGTTCTTGATCTTGTGAGACATATCAAACCAAGGAATTATAAAAAGGCTTCCCTATGCCCGCTGTTAAGGAGAACAGCCATCCCAAACCCACACAATTCCAGAACATCACCTCATCTGTCTCAGATTTCTCTGTACTCCCAAATCCTTTTGGTTACCACGATAAGTTGCCGCTATATTCGCAATGTCGCCTCGCGCTCCTCTAATTGCAGCGATGTCAGTGCTGGCCAGGCAGCTAGTTTTGGCCTCTGGACCCTTCCAGTTCTGCAAAGATAGTACGTGCGGCGACTGCCCTATACAAGTCACCGACGCTGGGACGGGCTATCCCAACTGTGTCGTATATTCCACTGAGGACGTCTTCGGTAACCAAGAGGGCTTTCCTGGCTCTGAAGGAGGGTATGCACCACTAATGCTTCATCTCACGTGAATATGTATCTGAATCTCACTGACAATTGCTGATAGCGGCTACGCCCCGTTCATTGAAGTACCGCAGCCAGACCCGGGCTGCAGGGTTATTGTGAAGTCACCCGCCGATACTACACGACCCGGTTGCGGCTATCCCGTCGGTAGCTTCTCGCGCGGGGTCTGCGCCACAGTGAACCTGGACACCACCTTCATGGTCCAATTCTGTTGCGGTGCCGACGATTGCAGAGCCGCCGGCGCTAGTAAGCGCTCCGCAAAGTTCGACTCCGAATACCTTCTCGGTTCTCGTAGCGGCGGCAGCGGCGCCGCATACCTCTACCGCGCAGATGGCACTAAGATCGAGCCCATCGCCGAGGGCCAACCGCCTTCCACCACCGAGGAGCTCGATGCTGTCAACCACGCCACCAGGTCAACTGCCGAGGAACCATCCAAGACCCGGATGAAGCGTAGTGAGCCAACTGGAGCCGACTGCCCCCCAGCAGTCCAGGCTAAGAAGCGTGACTTGACGGAGGTTCAGGTGTTCAAGCGCGACTGCACCCCAGACGAGGGCAGCTGGGAACCGGCTGGAGATAGCTACACACGTCCGTCCACCCAAACGTCCATCTTGCTGAGCGACGTTGCCGGCGGGGCCGACGGCACAGATGTGGAGATCTCTACGGCGCGCACGCAGACTTGGTCTATGTCCGCGTCGGTGGACTTTGGATTTGCAGATGTTCTCTCGATTGGCGTCAGCTTTACCTATGAGACCGGTTGTCAGATCACGGACGAGGAGTCCTATACATTCCACATTCCCTCGGGTCAGACTGGCGACGTCGGTTTCACTGCTTTTCTGGAATGCCAGGAGGGTAAGCACCTACGAAAGAACTCCCGTCCCATTTTCACCTTTATATACTAACTTCATGGCTTCTAGGTACATACAGCTGCGGTGGTGAGAGGTCCGATGCTGTAGAGATCTGCGCACCATATAGGAGGAGTAGCGACGGCGCAATTGACGGTATCTACGCCATTGTGGCTCACAGCTAAGGCTCCTCGGCATATTAGTACATAGGGTCGGGGAACTGGGTTAGGGGACCCGGTGACATCTGTGAGATTTGGCTATCATCAGGCTTAAGCTGGGTGCTAGTCGCTCGTCGTTCTTTTTGTAATGTTACAGGGCCATAATGGTCTTAATAGCTTTCGCCCTTTGTCTTGATATTTGTGCGAGGAAGGTATGGTGCTATATAGTTTACATAGGATCTACTAGAATCAATACGAGTTTACTCGTTTATCTATATAGCCGTTCTACTATAAACAAGCTCCTAACCAGAGGTCGAAGCAACTCCACCGAAGTCCACGGATTGCACAGTGGATTGCGCAATTACCAAGTCCACGCCACCCATTTAACCCTTCCTGAAATGAACGTCCATCCATTTAAGCTTTCGTAGATAAATATCGTATCCATAATAAATGGTCCTTGTGGCGGTATAAGTCCCGCTATTAATAAAGCCTTATTATATAAGTAATGATATTAACAAGTAATTATTTATACAATTACATAAAGGATTTTATTTATTCGAAAACGTTTAATATTTTAACTTATTATTTTCTTATAACTTTAAATTTATTTATTGCTTATTAATAAAAATAACATATTTAAAAATTTAAAAATTTATAGTTATTTTAATATTAGGGTTAATTTAAAAAAATTATTATATTATTATTTATAAATAATATATTAACAAATATATTATTTTTATTCGGTTTTAAAATATAAAGCATATTAACTTCGTAATAATTTAGCTTTTTTAGCACTATATAATAATTATAATAATAAAAATAATATTATTATAAAACCTTTAATCAAAGTAATTTAATAGTAAAATTCTTTTTTATACGATTTTATTTAACTATAATTTCGAAGATTGTTGTTATAATTAAACAAGCTTAGCTTATTGGCAAACGGTTAGAGGTTAAAAAGATTGTTTCCGACGCAAGATTTTAGGTTACATGATATGGATCCGAATAGATTTCCGAATTTAAGGAGATTTATATATTTAGAAAGTATGAATCCGAAAGAATTTCCGGATTTATAAAGATTTAATTTATTTATACGGTATAAATCCGAAAAAATAAACGGATTTATACGGATCCTAATTAGGATATATATGTTTATTAATTTTATAATTTAAATAATATTAATCTGTAATATCATTTAATTATTTAAATTATTTACGGTTATATATTACGATTAAATATAATTATTATTTTACTACTTAAATTTTTACGATATTATTATTAATATAAACCGTATAACTAAATTTAACAATTAATTAAATTTATAACTATTATACGTTACAAGCTTTTATTTAATAATATCGTTAAATTTTATATAATACTTAATATTATTATTATATTAATTAATATTTTAAATAACGTTATTTAATAATTTTAAGTAAAAATTACCTAATTTAAGGATAAGATTATATAATTTCAAAATTAATTTAAGGCTAAGGTATTAATTATAACCATTATTAAAATTAAGGCTAAAAAATCTGAATTTTAGAATAAAAAAAGAAACGTTTAAATATTTTTATTTTAGTCAAAACGTACCTTCGATTTTTAAAATTAAAAGATTTACCGGATTAATTTTTGCTATAGTAACCTACCTTATTAAAAACGTTACAAATTAATTCAAGCCCATTATGCGAAATTATTTAAAAGTTAAAAAGTTTGAAAAAGAATTTATTAAAATTTTTTCGAATATTATATTAATTTTTAAAATAAGTTTGAAAATAATTTTATTAATTCGGATAAAAAACGAAACGTAATTCAAAAACTTTTTTAATTACGAAAAGAATTAACGTTTAAAGATATTATAATATTTAAAAATTTAGTTATTAAAATTAAGTACGGAAACGATGAAAACGATATTATAGTTAATATATTTTATAAAAAATTGAAAAAAGATATTAAGAACGAATTAATAAAGGAAAACAGGATTATAAACCTTAATCAATATATCGCCGAGCCGTAAAAATCGATAACTGATAATTTAAAAACGATAAAAAAAATGTTTTATTTCTAAATTAAGGTATTTTAAAATTAATTAAGAAAAAAATCATAATTTATTTTTAATTTTTTACGGAATTTACTTGAAATTTATAACATTTAAGATTATTGAATTAAAAAGAGGCTTAATTATTTGTTATAATTACGGAAAATAAGGATATATTATACGATAATATAAAAGTTAAAATAATTATAATAATAGATTTTAATTTCCGAAAATTAATACCGAAAGGAAATTAACGATAAAGAAACATTAATATAATTTACGTTCGAGATAATTATAGCCTTTTATTAAAAATATAATAAAAATTAAACGAAATTAAAAAGTTATTTTAAACAATAATTAAGAAATTTATTTTTATTAAATTGATCTTTATAAAATAATTTTAAGATTATAAAGAATAAAATTTTTAAAAAAAAATATAATTTACTTTTTTAATTGTAATAACGATAAAAAACGATTAAATAATATTTAACGTTTAAAAAAGGAATATTAAAAATAAAAGGAAAGTTTATATTTAAAAAAGTTCGATCGATATAAAAGGTTTATTACCGTTAATTATAAACGATATTAATACGAAATATAAAAGAATTATAAGAAATATATCGTACGACCGATTATATAAATATGGCGATAAGATTTTAATTTTAAAAAGTAAATAGGTAATAATCCGAAAAATTAAAAGTAATACCGATATTTACGAAAAATAACGATTTAAAACGAAATCGGTTAATTAATAACGTTTAAAAGTGGGCTAAAAGGAAAAAGATACTTTATAAAAAACCTTTTTTATTATTACAATTAATATAATTATTAAACGTAAAAAGAATTAATTTAAAAAACAAAAAGAAATATTACCAAAAAGCAATTACGGATTTATAATTCTAATAAACGTTTATTAAAGACTGTTATAACCTAAGAACTTGGCCCATTGCCAGACGGTCGGAGGATGTGTAAACATCTCCGCTAAAGGGTTTTGGCTTACGTAACCGGCTCGATGGGTTTAGTAGAGAAAATAAGGCTTGGCGTTTCGAGCTAATCGAGTAAAGGAAGTAATTCGACGGGCTCGACGGGCTTAATAAAACTTGATTATTATAAATAGATCGAACCAGTTTAAATATATCGAATTAAAATAAATATATATACGTTTATTATTTATATAATTAAAATAATAATAATTTATAATAATAATTAATTACTTAAATTATTTACGGTTATTTATTATTATTAAACGTAATTATTATTTTGTTATTCGGATTTTTACGATATTATTATTATTATAAACCGTATAATTAAGTTTAATAATTAATTAAATTTATAACCGTTATATGTTATAAATTTTTATTTAATAATATCGTTAAACTTTAAATAATATTTAATATTATTATTATATTAATTAATATTTCGAATAATATTATTTAATAATTTTAAATAAAGAATACCCGATTTAAAAATAAGATTAAAGATTTTCAAAATTAATTTAAAGTTAAAATATTAATTATAACAATTATTAAAAGTAAAATTAAAAAACTCGAACTTTACGATAAAGAAAAACGTTAAAACGGTTTTTATTGAAGTTAAAATATATTTTCGATTTTTAAAATTAAAGTATTTACCGAATTAAATTTTTGTTATAATAACTTACTTTATTAAAAACGTTATAAATTAATTCGAACCTATTATATAAAATTACCTGCAGATTAAAAAGTTCGAAAAAAATATTTATTAAAAGTTTTTTCGAATATTATATTAATTTAAACGAAAAATAAAACGTAACATAAAAACTTTTTTAATTAAAACCAAAAGAATTAACGTCTAAATATACCGTAACGTTTAAAATCTTAAGTATTAAAACCGGATACGGAAACGATAAAAATAATATTACAATCGATATATTTTATAAAGAATTTTAAAGAAAACGTTAAAAACGAATGAATTAAAAAAAATCGGATTATAAGCTTTAATAGATATATCGCCAAAACCGTAAAAATTAATAACCAATAATTTAAAAAAAGATAAAAAAAAGAAATATTTTATTCTGAAATTAAAATATTTTAAAATTAATTAAAAGAAAAACGCAATTTATTTTCGATTTTTTACGAAATTTGTTTAAAACTTATAAAATTAGAAATTATTTAATTAAAAAAGATTTAATTATTTATTATAATTACGGAAAATAAGGATATATTATACGATAATATAAAAGCTAAAAATAATTACGATAATAAATTCCAGCTTTTAAAAATTAATACTGGAAAAAAATTAACGATAAAAAAATAATTAATATAATTTGCGTTCGAAATAATTATAACCTTTTACTATAAATACGATAAAGATTAAAAAAAGTTGAAAGGTTATTTTAAATAATAATTAAAATTTTTTTTTTAAATTAACCTTTATAAAATATTTTTAAATTTATAAAGGATAAAAAGAACTTAAAAGTTATAATTTATTTTCTTAGTTATAAGAATAACTTAAAAAAAATAATGAAATAATATTTAAGGTTTGGACGAAAAAATACCGAAAATGAAAGGAAAATTTATGCTTAAAAAAGCCTAATTAATATAAAGAGTTTAATATTATTAATTATAAATAATATTAACACGGAATATACGAAAATTATAAAAAATATATCGTATAACGAATTATGCAAATATAATAATAAGGTTTTAATTTTAATAATTAAATAAATAGCGATTTAGAAAATTAAAAGTAATACTAATATTTACGAAAAATAATAATCTAAAATAAAATCGATTAATTAATAATATTTAAAAGTTGGCTAAAAAAAGTTATTTTATAAAGAACTTTTTTTATTATCATAATTGGTACGATTATTAGATATAAAAAAAGTTAGTTTAAAGAATAATAAAGAAATATTATCTAAAAATTATTACGAACTTACAATTCTAATTAACGTTTATCGAAAACTTAATAAAATCACGCGTTTTTAAAAAAAAAATTAACTTTTTTTTTTACGGAAACGAAATTTTAAAACTAGAATATACTATTAAAAAAGCCTTTTAAAAGTAAATTGTTTATTTTGAAGCTATATTACGCCGATAAAACAAATACCTATAATAACTGCGAAAATTAAACGAACAACTTTTAAAACAAATTATAAAACTTAAAAATAGCTTAAAAAATTAGCGCTACTTATAAAGAAGCTTTAAGGTAGCAAAAAAAAAAAAATTTAAAATAAAATAAAGGTAAATAATAAATACTTTAAAAAGGTCTTATACGTAATAAAGGCGGCAAAAAAAACTATTTATAATATAAATACGAATTAAAAAAAACAATATACCGTAGTAATAAATTACGGAATTATATAAGGAAATTATATCGCCTTAAAAATATTAAATAAATTACGGCTATTATAACGAAATAAGGGAAATCTTTACGAGATCGAAAATGCCGAAAATTAAATTTTTAATTATAATAACAAATAAATTAAACGCAAGATTAATTACTTTAAAACCTTTATTAAAGGAAAAAAATAAATATTAATTTCGATATTATTTTAATAAAGAATTATACCATAATTTTGGGATTACCATAATTAAAGTAATATAATCTAATTATAGATTAAAAAATTGACCAGGTAAATTTCGTTTTATTTTTTATTAATATATAAAATATAAATAATACGAAACTTTAATATTCGATTAATAAGGTTAACGAATATAGGCATAAAAATACGATAGAAATTTTATTACTTAAAAGGATAAAATATATAATAAGCAAAGAGTATACCAGAAAAATACGGCGTATTATTACAAACCTTAAAATACGATTTCGGTAAATAAATAACGACATATTTTTAAAGTCGAAAAAGCTACCAAAATAAATAATTAAAGTATTACTAAAATATTATAAATATAAGCAATTATTTTAAGAAAAGTTTAAAATAAAATTGTTATCTTATAACGAATAAAATTACGAAATAATTTTTAAAAATGGTAAAACGATTACTTTTTTTCTTATTTATAATCTAAACTAAATAAAATTAAAGATATTATGGAATTACCTCAAAAATATATTAAAAAATGTTATATACGACGTTCTAAGTTATTAATAAAATATTTAATATTTTTCGTATTAAGGAAAAATAAAAAATTATAACTTATTATTGATTATAAATAGCTTAACGATATTATTATTAAAAATAAAACCTTATTATTATTAATTACCGAAATAAAAAATTACTGATATAAAGTTTAATAATTTATATTTTTAAACTTAAAGGACGGATATAATTAAATACGAATTAAATTAGATAACGAATAAAAAAATAGTTTTTAAAATTAAATATAAACTTTTTAAATATTTTGTTATATGTTATTTTAAGGATATCCTAATTTATTCAAAGATAAAAAAAAAGTATACATAATATGTCCATAAAGTTTTATAAACGTTATAAAATATTAATTTTTTACTTAATACCGAAAAAAGTACTTTGTATATATAAAAAATAAAATACCTAAAATATGTAAATTTTTTTAATATATTAAAATAAATTTAAAAAGTTTATAGTAATTAAAAAATGGATATAACTTATTAACGTTAAAAAAATATAAACATTTTTTATATTTGTTAATTATTTTAAAAAATCTATACGTAATTTTAATAAAATGGTTATATTATTAATAAAGTTTATTAAAATGGAAAAATAATTCGAATAAATATTAAAAGAATAGGAAGTTTTTTAACAAATTAAAAACGTTTTAATTAGTAAATTAGTATTAATTGTATACGACTTAAAACAACTAGTTAAGCTAAAAACCGACGTTTCGGATTACGCCTTAAAAGTAATAGTTGGATATCGAAATAATTAAGAAAACCTTTACCTTATTACTTTTTACTTTTATAAGTTACATAAAGCCGAGCTGAATTATTTTATATACGATAAGGAATTTTTAGCTATCGTTAACGCCTTTAAGGAATTTAAATATTATTTTAAAGGTAATATATATTAAATTAACGTATATACGGATTATAAAAACATTATATACTTTTTTATAATACGAAAACTAATTAGAAAATAATTACGTTATGTAAAGTATCTTTTTAAATTCGATTACGTTATTATTTATCGTAAAGGATCAGAAAATGGCAAAGCAGGTATATTTAATAAATGACCTAATTTAAAGGAACTTAAGGTTAAATATTAGAAATAATTTTCGATATAATATCGGAAAAATATTTATAATAATAATAAATTGTTATAATAAAAGGAATTTTAACTAATATATATTAACGTATATAATAATATAATAGTAATGTACTTGAAGGGTAACGAATAAATAAAATTTAAATATTGAAATATTTTTAAAAGGATTTGAAATAAAATATATATAAATATTAATTATATAAATACCTCGGGATTTATAAGATCTTAAAACGTTTATAACGGATATATTATTTTCTTAAAATAAAATTAACCGTATAGAAAGTAATACGATAATGTAATATTTACGCCAGAGCAAAAATATGACGATATAAACCTTACGGAAAGTTACAACCGTTATTAGTTATACAGCGATTATAGGATTTTATTATATTTAACTTTATTATTAAGCTTTTAATATTAAAAGATTTAGTTATAAAAATATATTATAAAAACATTTTCGTAATTATTAATCGATTTACGAAATTCTTTTATTTTTTACCTTATAACGAAAATACCGATATAAAATAATTCGTATATATTTTCCTTGAATGCATTTTAAGCATTTACGGACTTTTAACGGAAATTATATTAAATAAAAGTATAACCTTTATTTTAAAATTTTGGCAAAGCTTAATAACTTAGTTTAAATTAAATTATAAATTATTTAACGTATTTAAACTATAAATAAACGGATTAACGGAAAAAATTAATTAAACGTTAAAAACGTATTTACGATATTATATTAATTATAAACAATATAATTAAGGCGAAAAGTTACCAGTTACGGAATTAGCTTATAATATTAATTATTATAAAAATATTAAAATAACGTTAATAATTATTAATTTTGGTTTTATATTAAAAATGTATAAAGATTTATAAAAAAAATTAGTTAACGTTAAAACAATTTTAATATAAAATAATTAAAGCAATTATATATCGAAATAAAAACAAAACTTAAACTCGTACCTAATTAAATAAATAAATATTATAACTAAAAAAGATTAAAAAAATTAACCTTTTCGGAAAAGGAAATAATTTACATAATTATCAAAAATATCCAAACTAAGTAACTTAACGAAAAATTTAACTTTAAATATATTAATTTATATAAAATTATTAAAAATATTACCAAAAATTAAATTTCATCTAATTTTTTATATTTCCTTACTTAAATTAATAACAAATACGATCAAAATTAACATAAAGTAAAAGGAAAAAGTTAAAGAAAAACGTATTAATTTATAAAGTAAAAAAAATACTGGATATACGGAAACAAAACGGATTTACCCAGTATTTAATTAAATAAAAACATTACCTAAATTTCGAAAATACCTAAGAACACGTAAACAGCCTTACAAACGCCTAGCGCTTTTTAAAAAGATTTTATTAACAATATCGGAACCGTTAAAATTAAAATTCTAATTTACGTTACTTAACAGTACCTAATCTATCCTACCAATCCAATCAGCAGAAAAGGTAGCCTACGCGGATATAGCCACCTCGGCTTTTAACTACCTTTATTCTCGTTTTAAACGTTTAAATTTTTTTTATCGTTTCCGTACCTTAAATTTCCTAACATAATATTTCGATTTTACGCCGTCGCAACAATTTTTTTTTAACTCCATAACCGGGCTAAACGACCAAATAATTCGTTAATGTATTATTAAACCTTAAATAATTCCTTTTCGGTAAAACGTTTTTAAAATTTTAATCAGTTTTTTTTATTTATTAACTTTCGATATTCTAATTTAAAAGGATAAAAAAGATTAAAAAGATTAATATATTTAGTATAATAAAAGCATTTTTTAAAACTAAAATAAACCTTATAAATCTCGTTTTCGGATTTATAACGAAAATACAAAAGGTTAAAGGATATATTAAAACCAAAACGGTCGATTCGTTCCGAAAAAATTAAAGCGTTATTACGCTTACGATAAAATCGTTACTTTTTAATTTAATTAAACATAATAATTAAGTTATAAAACAAAATAATAATAAAAAAGATATTTACCAATAATAGGATAAAAAATTTAATTTTTAAGGATAAAAATTAAAAAAAAAGATTATATTATAATTTAAAAACTTAATTTAATATTAAACGGTTAAAGGATATATAAATATCTCCGATAAAAGGTCTTAACTTACGTAACCGGTTCGATAAGTTTAATAAAGAAAATAAAGCTTAACGTTTCGAGCTAATTAAATAAAGGAAGTAATTCGACGGGTTCGACGGGCTTAATATAAGTCGACCACTATTAAATAAATCGAGCCAGTTCAAGTACATTAAGCTAAGATAAATATATATACGCTCATTATTTCTATAACTTAAATAACACCAGCTTGCAATAATAATTGGTTACCCAGATTACCTACGGTTATCTGTTATTACCAGACGTGACTATCACCTTATTATTCGGATTCCCACGATACCACTGCCAACATAAACCGTACGACTAGGTTTAATAGTTAATTAAGCTCATAGCCGTTACAAAAACCTAATAAAATAACCAATTTTTTTAAAAAAGTTTAATCCTTTTTTTTACGGAAATAAAGTTTTAAAATTAAAATATATTATTATTAAGGTTTTTTAAAAATAAGCTACTAAATTAAAAGCTATATTATAACGATAAAATAAATATTTATAATAACGGCGAAAATTAAACGAATAATTTTGAAAACGAATTATGAAATTCGAAAATAGCTTAAAAAATTAACGTTATTTATAAAAAAACCTTTAAGTTAATAAGAAAAAAGGAGGTAAAATATAATACTTTAAAAGGGCTTTATACGTAATAAAAGTGGTAAAAAAAGAAATAATTATAATATAAGTACGAATTAAAAGGAAATAGTATATTATAATAATAAATTACAAAGTTATATAGGGAAATTATACCGCCTTAAAAATAGTAAATAAGTTATAATTATTATAGCGAAATAAGAAAAGTTTTTATAAGGTCAAGAATGCCGAAGGTTAGATATTTAATTACGATAACGGATAGGTTAAATGTAAAAATAATTATTTTAAAATCTTCAGCGAAAGAAAAAGATAAATTATGAATTCCGATACTATTTTAATAAAGGATTACGATATAATTTTCGGGTTATTATAGCTAAATAATATAACCTAGTTATCGATTAAAGGATTAATTAAATAAATTTCGATTTATTTTTTATTAATACGTAAAATATAAACGACGTAAAATTTTAATATTCGATTAATAAGGTTACCGAATATAGGTATAAAAATATAATAAAAACTTTATTACTTAAAAGGACAAAATATATAATAAGCGGAAAATATATTAAAAGAAATACTGTATATTATTGTAAACTTTAAAGCACGATTTCGGCAAATAAATAACGACTTATTATTAAAGTTTAAGAAGTTACTAGAATAAATAATTAAAATATTACTAGAATACCATAAGTATAAACGATTATTTTAACAAAAGCTTGAAATAAAATTGTTACTTTATAACGAATAAGATTATAAAATAGTTTTTAAGAATGGTAAAACGATTATTTTTTTACTTTATGTATAACCTAAACCGGATAAAATTAAAGATATTATGCGATTATTTCCAAAATAAGTTAAAAAGATGTTATATAACGTTTTTCGTGTTCGAAGATACTGGATATAGTAACTATCGTGCAAATTATATCGTGTAATAATTTTCTATATATTTGGCTCAGCCTGAAAACTAAGGCTTGAACTCATTCGACCTTGTATATATAACGTTTTAAATTATTAACAGGATATTGAATATTTTTCGTATTAAGGAAACATAAAAAATTGTGATTCGTTATCGATTATAAATAATTTATAATATTATTATTAATTACCGAAATAAAAGATTGTTTGTATAAAGCAAAATAGTTTATACTTTTAAATTTAAGGAAAAGATATAACCAAATACAAATTAAGTTAGGTAACGAATAAAAAATAACTTTTAGAATCAAATACGGATTTTTCGAATACCTTATTATACCTTTTGAACTTATAAATGTACCGGTAACTTTTTAAAGAATAATTAATTACGTATTACAAGAACATCTGAACATTTTCGTTATATATTACCTTAATAATATCCTGATTTATTCGAAAATAAAAGAAAAATAAATAAAATATGTTTATAAAGTTTTATAAATATTATAAAACGTTAATTTTTTGATTAAGGCCAAAAAGTACCTTTTATGTATAAAAAATAAAATACTTAAAATGCGTTATTATTTTTGGATATCTTAAAATAAATTTAAAAAGTTCGTAATAATTAAAGAATTAGATATAATTTATTAACGTTAAAAAGATATAAGCATTTTTGAATTCTTTAATTATTATTAAAAGTTTATATATAATTTCAATGAAACGCTTATATTATTAACGAAATTTATTAACAAAAAAGGCATTTTAAATAGATACTAAAAAAATAAGAAACTCTATAATAAATTACGGACGTTTTAACTAATAAACTAGGATTAATTATGTACGATTCAAAATAATTAATTGAACTAAAAACCGACGTTTCAGATTATGCTTAAAAGTAATGGTTAAATATTAAGACGATTAAGGAAATTTTTATCTTATCGCTTTTTATTTTTATAAGTTATATAAAGTCGAGCTAAATTATTTTAAAAATAATAAGGAATTTTTAGCTATCGTTAATGTTTTTAAAAAGTTTAGGTATTATTTTAAAAGCAGTATGTATTAAATCAAGGTATATACGGATTATAAGAATATTATAAATTTTTTTACGATTCGAAAATTAATCGGAAGATAATTATGTTACGCAAAATATCTTTTTGAATTTGGTTACGTTATTATTTATCGTAAAGAATTAAAAAATGGCAAAATCAACATATTTAATAAACGATTTAACTTAAAGGAATTTAATGTTAAAATATAATAAATAGTTTTCAATATAACATTCGAAAGATATTTACGATAATAACGAATTATCACGATAAAAGAGATTTTAGCTAATATATATTAATGTATATAATAATATAATAGTAGTTTACCCGAGGGATAACTAATAGATAAAATTCAGGTATTAAAAAAACTTTAAAAAGATTTGATACGAATTATATATAAATATTAATTATATAGATATTTAAGAATTTATAAAATCTTAAAACGTTTATAACGGATATATTATTTTCTTAGAATAAAATTAACTATATAAAGGGTAATACGATAATGCGATACTTACGTTAAAATAAAGATATAATAATATAAGCTTTACGGAAAGTTATAATTATTATTAATCGTAAAACGATTATGGGATTTTATTATATTTAACTTTATTATTAAGCTTTTTATATTAGAAGATTTAGTTATAAAAGTATATTATAACAGTATTTTCGTCATCGTTAATCAATTTAGGATTTTATTTTACTTTCTACCTTATAACGAAAATACCGATATAAAATAATTTATATATATATTTTTTAGACAGATTTTAGGTGTTTACGGATTTTAATAAAAATTATATTAAATACTGGTATAACTTTTACTTTAAAATTCTGGTAAGGATTAATAATTTAATTGGGATTAAATTATAAATTATTTAACGTATTTAAATCGTAAATAAACGGACAGACGAAAAGAATTAACCAAATATTAAAAACGTATTTACGATGCTATATTAATTACGAACAAAATAACTGGGTCGAGAAGTGACCAGTTGCACAGATAGCCTATAACACCAGCTACTACGAAAGCATCAAAACGACGCCAGCAACTGCCAATTTTGCTTTCACACTAGAAGTCTACAGAGATTCACACGAAGGACCAGCCAACGTCAAAGCAATTTTGATATCAGAAAGCAATTACAAATTGGAGCTACCAGCGAAAATCAAACTCCATCCAGTCTTTTATATTTCTTTACTCGAGTCAGCAGCAGATATAATCAAAGTCAATATAAGGCGAGACGAAAAAGTTATAAAAAACGTACTAGTTTACGAGGCAAAAAAAAAAAGAAATACAAAATGTACGGAAATAGGACGGACTTACCTAGTACCTGGTTAAGTAAAAAGATTACTCAGATCCCGAAAATATTTAGGGACCCGCAAAAATTTTACGAACGCTTAACGCCTTTTAAGGAATCTTTACTAATAACGCCGGAACCGCCAAGATTAAAAGCATCTTAATTTACGTTATTACTTAATAGCGCTTAATTAATCCCTTAAGGTTTTAAATTAATCGATTACCCCGGAATTCAAACGATTTATGCGGCCCGTATAACCGTTTTAATTTTTAATTTTTCCTAATTTTCCAGTTTATTTAAAAAATAAACCCCACAATTTACCATTTCGACATTTTTGGTACAAAGGATTCTCGTTATTAACGTAATCGTTAAAAACGTACAATTAAAATTTTTTTTGTAATTAAAATAACTGTTTTTCGGCCGAAATTTCCTTACGTTTTATACGTTCCGATTTTTAAATAATATTACGTTAAAAATTAGAAGGTACGTCTCTACCATTGTAATTCCGTTTTTTTTAGGATATAAATTTTATAATGAACCGCGTTTTTTATTATAACTCACTTTTTCTTATTTTTAAAATACGAAAAATAAAATATAACTTCGAAAGTTTTTCGTTAAATAGAAAAAATTAAAATTTTTCGTTTTCCGGGTTTATTAAAACGTTTACGAAATTTTATTTTTAATACGGTTAAATATAACAAATAAAAACCCCAAAAAGTAATATATAAAAAAGGAAATTACTTACTAAATAAACGTAATAAATAATTAAATTTTAAAAATATAAATTTTAAAAAGGGGAAAAATATATTATAATGAAACAAATTTAACTTATTAACAAATAGTTAAAAATTAAGGAAATTATTTTTAACGTAAAACTTTAAGTTGCGTAATATAAACCCGAATAAACTTCCGAATTTAAGGAATTTATATATTTAAAAAGTATAAATCCGAAAGGATTTCCGGATTTATAAAGATCCAGTTTATTTATACGGTATAAATCCGAAAAAATAAACGGATTTATACGGACTTTAATTAAAATATATACACTTATAATTTCTATAATTTAAATAATACCAATTTGTAATATAATTTGATTGCCCAGATTACTTACGGTTATCTATTATTACCTAACGTAATTATTATTTTAATACTTAGATTCCTACAATACCACTATTAATATGAACCGCACGACTAGGTTTAATAATTGGTTAAGTTTATAGCCGTTATAATTATCGGATATAATGAAGAAAGATTGGAGGGAATCGGACCGTTTATCGCGTTAATAGATGGAGAAAATAGGGGTCATAGCTAATTTATATAAAGGATTAATTCCTTAAAAGCTTGAAGAAGATAGTTAGCTGATATTATTATTAACATTATTATACGAATAAAAGTATAATAAAGATATTTATATTTCGTAATCTTACTTTGTATAATAGTTATAAGCCCGGATTACAAGGTTTTTTAAATTTATTATATTTAATTTTAAAAACCCCTTTTGCTGTTGAAAAATTAGGTGTTAAATCATTAATTAAAAAGGATTGCGATAAGTAATAATTAAGGAACGGTTATAAAAACGAAGCTCGAAAAGTTAAGCAAATAAAATACTTAATCAAAAAAACTTTTTTATCGTACGTAGGAAAATATTATTAAGTTGTTCGATTCCGAATTAAAGGAAACGTTATTACTTGAATTTAATTAATTTTCGCTTAAAAACATTAATAAAAAAGTAAATTTACTAATAAATTTCGAGAAAACGAAAAAACGAAATATAAAAATAATCTTAAAATATATTAGATCGAAAAATAACGATACGACTTTTAATACAAAAGTTTCGGTACCATAAAATCGATAATATATAAATCCGTCGGAAAATTATATTTATTTTACTTAAAAATTAATAAACCGATACGTAAATAAATTAATCAGTTCAATTAATACGTCGGCGTGAACGTAAACGAAATAATAAATTTTAGAAAAGTTAAATATCGGAAAGTTTTAAAAAAAGAAAAATATGTTAATTCAAAAAGATTTTACGAATAGCTTAAAAAATAAAATATAATTATAACGAATGCTGTAAAAAATATTTTTAAATTAATTAGCTTATAATAAGTAAATAATTTTACAAATATAATAACGTTATTAAAAGCATAATACGTAAATTAATTACGGCTGGTTATGTTTAAAAATAAAGTTAATAAATTATTTTATAGGACTAATAATAAAAAAGTACAGACGTTAATAAAGATATTTTTACGGCAGAAAAAAATAAAGTTGCTTATTAAAATTATAAAAAAAAGTAGTTACGTTATAATCTTCGACGGTAAAAGTTTCATTGTAAAAAGTAATTAGCTTATTAATAAAAGTTCGTTTTTAAAAATATTTTATAAACGGATAAGAATTAACTTTTAAATGAAAAGTTATTACTTTAAAAGAAAAAACACATACCGAACGTATAGAAACGACGAATATAATATACTAACCTATAGTATATAATTAATACTTTAAAAAAAGGAGCCTTAAAAAGAAAAAGAAAATATTCGAAAAAAATGGATTTTAACGTTAAATTCCGTAAAAAGGTTAAAGTAATTAGGAAAAGGCTTTTTGGAAATTTCGAATTTGTAATGAGTTGAGAATAATAACGGTTAACGGATGGAATAAAAAAACCTTAAAGGGCTATATAAATAATATATTTTATTTGGTATTTAACGTTAAAATAAGTATTTATTAAAAAACTATACGATTTTAGATTTGAAGAACTTTTTTTATATATTTTATAATTTAACTCGATTTAAAAGATTCGGTAAAATATCGAAAAGATATTTTGGTTTAATAAGTAGTATTAAAATAACGATTTTAAAATATAAGGATATAACGATATATATAAAAGATTTACGTAAAAAAAAAAGGTTTTAATATTAGAAAAGTCGTTTATTATCGGGGTTTTTATTATAATATCGTTTTGTATAAGCTTTTCGAATAAAAAGATTTTTATTGAAATATTTTTAATAATAACATAAAGTATCGAAATAATTATAAAAAACTATATATTTTAAAGAAAAAAGAAAATTAATATATAATCGAAAATAAAAGTTATATAATGGCGGTTTTTTCGGTAATTAAAAAGGTAGGTAAGGCAGCAGGTTAAGTAAAAGTTTAAGCCTTAAAGTTAGTGGTATTATATTATTTAAAAATAGGTTATTACGGGCTAAAACTTTTAAAATATTTATTTAATTATTACCGTAAAACGTTATTAAAAGGTTTTAAAATGGCCTAATATTCGGCTTATACATTAGCGAAAATAAAGGAAATCCTTCTATAAAAAAGGTTGAAATTTAAAATAATAATACTTTTTTTAAAAGCACCTTTAAATTAATAAAACCTTTTAAAGGAAATCCGTAGATATAAACGGATATTAATAATACTTTATAAAGCTTTATATTAAGCGATAATATATTTTTACAAAAAAAAAAAATTGACGTCTTTTGAAAAATTATAGAAGTTAAATTAAAAGTTATTTTAAATTTCGCATAAAGCTTATATGAGAAAATATAGAATTTATTCGTAATTTATTTATAAAATAATTGCGTTTAAAAAGTATTTTTAGCGAGTTTTTTGCTTTATATATGTACGTTTAAACTAAAGGCGTAAAACGTTCAAAGGGTATAAAGAAAAGTATACGTTATACAAATTAAATCGAAGTTACCGTTTAATTTGTAAAAAAAGCCCGTTAATTGTGGTATTTATTTTTATAACAGGATCTTAATAGTTATCAGAAATAAAAAACGTTATATAAAGTTATATATATTTATTTAATTAAAAAGGATAAAATATCAGGTTTCAAAATATTTAAATTAACTTATTTTAAGACTTACGGTTATAGGTATTACGTATTAAGATTTAATCCGAATTATAAGTTCAAGAAGTTATCAAAACTGTATTTTAAAGTATATATCAAATATTTTGTCAGGTATAACTCTATAAATATATATAAGGTATAAATATTAAAGCTTAGGAAGATAATTATAACGAAAAACGTAATTTTTAATAAAACGAAGTTCTTTAATAAAAAGGATACGTTAAAGCGTTCGGAGGAAATAATTAAGGACTTTAAAAACTTAGTTATAAAAATATAGCTACTTAAAAAACTAACCGTTAACGAAATAATTCTTAGAAAAAACGATTCGGAAATGGAAATTGGAAAAAAAAAGGTTAACGTTTCTTCGAATAAATAACAGTCAGAAAACGAAAACTTTTAATACGAAATTGTTATAAAATATAAAATAAACTTTAAAGATATAGGTTAAAATAATTTCCTATAATTATTTAAGCTAACAAAAGAAACTCCATACGTTAATTATATCGGCCTAATAGTTAAATAGCCTAGTTAGTAGGTTAAGAAAAAGGTAAAAAAGCTTTACGATATAAAAATAACTTACGAATTTTATAGGAAAAAAAAGGTTTTATAATTTCCGCGATTATAAGGTCGCCAGATTTTATATAAAAGCGTTCGTTATTAGGAAAAAGTTATTTTTTTTATCGAAAGGATTTGGCGAAATTATTTAAAAACGTACGTAATCTATCGAATTAACCGATAAAGCAATAATTTTACGTAGCGTAAATAATTTACTTTCGAAAATATAATTCCTTTAAATCGTAAAAAAAGATAATTACGGAATTAGTTAATGGTTGTTAGGTATTTTATTATAAATAAGTATTTATTTACAAATTTAATAAGTATAGAATATTTTAAAAGTGCAAGATTAGGTTAATGGTATATAAGAATTAATATAAAGCGGGAGATTTATTTATAAGAGTAATAACGTTAATAGAAATAGCGTTACGGTTAATTTTTATAAAAATGCTTTTAAGGTTTACTAAAAGCGAAAAAGTATTAAAATTTAAAAAGATTTTATACGGCTTAAAAGACTATTCTTTTTATAGCAGAAAACGTTTATAAAAGCCTTTAAACATTTAGGCTTCCGTAAAATGTTTTAAAAGCTTTATATAATAATGAAAGATGATATATTAATATTTATTTTCGTAAACGATATAATATCAAAATATAGAAAGAAAAAAGAAAATAAAACAATGGAAACGATTATTAACCTAAAAGAACGATTTAAATTTAATAAATTTAGAAAACTTAAATAGTTCAAAAAAATATATGTCCTAAAACGAAAAAACGAACGATTGATCTCATTATTATAAAAGACGTATATTAAGAAAATAATAGCTTAATACCAAATCGATATATCAAAATAAATTCCTTATACTCTTATAAATTAAAACCAACTTTTTTTATTCGAAAAAACGGTAACGAATAAGTAATAAAAATTATATTAAAAAAGGTCGATTTAGTTCTTTTCGTTGCCATTTTTATACGGGTTAATATTACGTTTATTACCTTACGGTTATTACGTTTTAACTATAATCCGTTAAACGTTTATTACGAAACTGTAAATAGGGTAATTCGGTATTTATATTATACCCGTAATCTTGCAATTCGGTACGGAATAACGGGAACGTTTAGGCTATAATATATATAAATAACGTTTTGTTCGTTAATAATTTAATCGATAAAAAACTTTTTTAAACGTTCGTAATTCTATTATTCGCAAAAATTATAAGATAAAAAGCAAATAAGTAAAATATAATTATTACGAATACGATTAAAAATTATTAAAGTTAAACTAAACGGCTAAAAAATTTTTTTTCTAAATAAATTATTAAAAATATTAACTTTAAAACTTAATTACCATTTTACAGTAAACTATAATAATAAATAATATTTAAATTATTTATAAAAAAAGTTTTAAAGCTGATAATAAAATTAAAACATATTAAGGTATATATTATTAATTAAGGTAAAAATATTTGTAAAAAGATATAAAGGTTAAGTAAAAAAACAAAACGAATAATATAATAATTAACGGTTTTACGAAATCGTTTACAGGTAACGCGTACGAAATGGTTATAAAACTTTTAAAAATGGAAAAAATTATTAAGGAAAAAAAACGAACTTCGTAAAGAAATTATGGCGCGTCTAGCGGAACGTAAGATAACGCAGAAATTTCTAATAGGAAACGATCTAAATCGGCTTCGAAAAAACCTTATCTATTAATAATCTTAACGTAATAAGCGCCAGCGAGGTTTGTAATAGCTTTATTAAAGGATATATCGGATATAATAAAGTAAGGTCGGAAAGAATCGAACCGTTTGTCGCGCTAATAAATAAAGGAAACAGGGGTAACAACTAATTTGTATAAGAAATTAATTCTTTAAGACCTTAAAGTAAACAGTTAACTGTTATCATCATCAATATAAATATACGAATAAAGGTGTAACGAAGATACTTATATTTCGTAGTCTCAAGCTATTTAACAAAGATATAACTAATTCGAAAAGGTTTAAACGTAAAGATATTAATAAGGCTACTTAGCAATAATATAAGATTATTATATATAATAACTAGAACTTATATATAACGGCTTTAAACTTAACCAACTATTAAACCTAATTATACGATTTATATTAACAGTAATATCGTAAAAGTTTAAGCAATAAGGTAATAATTACGTTTGATAATAGCAGATAACCGTAAATAATCTAAGTAACTAACTATTATTATAAGCTGATACTATTTAAGTTATAGAAATAATAAAGGTATATATATTTATTTTGGTTCGAAATATTCGAATTAACTTAATTTATTTATAGTAATCGAATTTCGTTCAAGCTGTGAAACCCGTCTAACTACTTCCTTTATTCAATTAACTTAAAGTACTAAGCATTATTTTTTTATTAAACTTTTCGAACCGATTACGTAAGCCAAAACTTTTTATCGGAAATATTTATATATTTTCCAACTGTTTGGTAAAAAATTAAATTTTGAGGTTATACGATCTTTTTCCTTTTAAAAGTTTTACTTTTAAAGATGAATTTATTTATTGTATCTTTTAATAAATGACTTTTTTTATTATTATTTTATTTTATAACTTAATTATTATATCCGGTCGAAAAAAAAAGTAACGACCTTATTATAAACGTAATAACGTTGTAATTTTGTCGGAACGAATTTACCGTTTTAATTTTGATATATTTTTTAATCTTTTTTGCTTGCGCTGCAAATCCGAAAACGAAATTTGTAAAATTTATTTTAATTCTAGAAAATGTTTTTATTATATCAAGTAGATTAATTTTGATAATTTTTATAATCTTTCCGAATTAAAATATCGGAAATTAATAAATAAAAAAAAAGATCAAAATTATAAAAACGTTTTTCCAAAAGGAATTATTTAAGGCTTAATAGTGTTTTAACGAATTATTTGGTCGTTTAGCCCGGTTACAAAAATAAAGAAATTTGTTACAAAAACGTAAAATTAAAATATTACGTTAGGAAATTTAAGGTACGGAAACGATGGAAAATTCAAACGTTTAAAACGGAAATAAAAATAGTTAAAAGTCGAAATAACTATATTTATATAAGTTACCTTTTTTATTAATTGGTTTAATAAAACAGATTAAATATCGTTAAATAACGTAAATTAAAACTTTTACTTTAACGGTTCCGGCGTTATTAAGAAAAGTTCTTTAAAAAATGTTAAACGTTTATAAAATCTTTTACAAGTTTTAAGTATTTTCGGAATTTAAATAGGTTTTACTTCATCAAGTATTAAATAAATCCGTTTTATTTCCGGATATCCAATATTATTTTATATACCGGTACGTTTTTTATAACTTTTCCTTTCGCTTTATATTAATTCTAATCGTATTTGTTATTAATTCGAATAAAGAAATATAAAGAATTGGATAAAGTTTGATTTTCGATAATAATTTTAATTCGTAATTATTGTTTAAATTCTTTTGGGAATTTTATATAAATTACTATATCTAAAGTCGAGTTTTTTATTACATGGTTTAATTTAAACATTTTTAATAATTAAGTAAAAAAAAAATATTCGAAAAATTTAAATTCTTTAACTTTTTTTAATTATAATATTTATTTATTTAGTGACGTACGAATTTAAAATTTGTTTTTATTTCGGTATATAATTACTTTAATTACTTTGATATTAAAATTATTTTAACGTTAATTAAACTTTTATATCAACTTTTGTAAATATTTGGTAAAAAATTAAAATTAGCAATGATTAGTATTATTTTAATGCCTTTATAGTAATTAGTATTATAAATTAATTATATAACTAATAACCTTTCGATCTAATTATTTTATTTATAATTAACGTAATATCGTAGATACGTTTTTAACGTTTAGTTAATATTTCTATTTATCCGTTTATTTATAGTTTAAATACGTTAAATAATTTATAATTTAGTTTAAATTAAGTGATTTAATTTTGCCAAAAGTTTAAATAAAACTTATATTTTCATTTAATATAATTTCCGTTAAAAGTTTATAAATACCAAAATAGATTTAAAGAAAATATATGCAAATTATTTTATAGCGGTATTTTCTTTATAAGATAAAATATAAAAGATTTTCGTAAATCGGTTAACAATTATGAAAATATTATTGAAATATGTTCTTATAGCTAGATATTGTAATATAAGAAATTTAATAATAGAGTTAAATATAATAAAACTTAGTAGTTATAATTTTTCGTAATTTTTAGGTTATTTTGTTTTTGTTTTAGCGGAAATGTTGCATTGTTATTTTATTTTTTATATGGTTAATTTTATTTTAAGAAAATAATATATCCGTTATAAACGTTTTAAAATTTATGAATTTTTGGGTATTTATGTAGTTAATATTTATATATATTTCGTATTAAGCTTTTCTAAAATTCTTTTAATACTTGAATTTTGCTTATTCGATACTTTTTGGGTAAATTGTTATTATATTGTTATATACGTTAATATATATTAGTTAAAAAAAATTTATCGTAATAATTCGTTATTATTCTAAGTATTTTTTATGTATTATATCGAAAATTGTTTGTTATATTTTGATTTTAGGTTTTTTTAAGTTAGGTCGTTTATTAAGTACGTCTGTTTTAAAAAAAAATATAATTTTTTGTAATAAATATTAATATAATTAAATTTAGAAAGATATTTTGTATAACGTAATTATTTTCCGATTAATTTTGGGATCGTAAAAAAGTGTATAATATCTTTATAATTCTTATATATTTTGATATAATATATATTGTTTTTAAAATAATATTTAAATTTTTTAAAAGCGTTAACGATAGTTAGAAAATTTTGATTATATATAACGTAATTTAATTCGGTTTTATGTAATTTGTAATAGTAAAAGGTAAGAAAGTAAATTTCTTTTAATCGTTTTAATATCCGATTATTATTTTTAAAGCGTAATTCGAAACGCTAGTTTTTAACTTAATTAATTCCTTTAAATGGTATACAATTAATACTGGTTTATTAATTAAGGCGTTTTTAATTTGCTAAAACGTTTCTTTATTTTTTTAGTATTTATTTAAATTACATTTCTTTTTAATAAGTTTTATTAATAGTGTAGTTATCTTGCTAAAATTATATATAAATTTTATAATAATTAACGATTTTAAGAAATGTTTGTATTTCTGTAATATTAATAAACTATATTTATTTTTTAATTATTATAAATTTTTTGAAGTTTATTTTAATAGATTTAAAAGTAATAATATGTTTTAAGCATTCTATTTTTTATATATAGAAGCTGCGTTTTTCGGCGTTAATTAAGAAATTGGCGTTTTATAATATTTATAGAATTTTATAAATATATTTTATATGTTTTTCTTTATTTTCGAATAAATTGAGATGTTGTCGAAGTAATATATAATGAAAATATCCAAATATTTTCGTAATATATAATTATTTATTCGATAAAAGGTTACCGGTACGTTTATAAATTTAAAAAATATAATAAGGTATTCGAAGAATCCGTATTTAGTTTTAAAAGTTGTTTTTTACTCGTTATTTAACTTAATTTGTATTTAACTATATTCTTTTTTAGGTTTAAAAATATAAATTATTTTAATTCGTACTGGGAATTCTTTATTTTGGTAATTAGTAGTAATAAAGTTTTATTTTTAATAGTAATATCGTTAAGCTATTTATAATTAATAACGAATTATAATTTTTCATTTTTTCTTAGTACGAAGAATTTTAGCTATTTTGCTGATAATTTAAAAAGTTATGTATAATTTCCTTTTGTTTGTTTTCGAAATAATCGCGTAATGCCTTTATTTTGTTTGGTTTAGGTTCTAAATGAGGTAAAAGTAATCATTTTATTATTTTTAAGAATTATCTTGTAGTTTTATTTATTATAAGGTAGTAGTTTTCTTTTAAGTTTTATTAAAATAATTCTTTATTTTAATAGCTTTTTACGTTTTAATAATAAGTCGCTATGTATTTGTCGAAATTATGCTTTAAGGTTTATAATAATAGGTTATATTTTTTAATATGCCTTTTATTTATTATATATTTTGTTTAAGTAGTAATGTTTTTGTTTTATTTTAATACTTATCTTTGTTAACTTTATTAATCGAAGGTTAAGATTTTGTCTCGTTTTGTATATAGATAGAAAATAAAGCGAAATTTACCTGGCCAGCTTTTTAATTAATAGCTGGATTATATTACTTTAATTATAGTAATCCGAGAATTATATCGTAATTCTTTATTAAAATAATGTCGAAATTAATAAATCTTTTTTAATGAAGATGTTAAGGTAATTAATTCGGCGTTTAATTTATCCGTTGTCGTAATTTAATCTTTAATGTTTAATATTTTTAATTTTGTAAAAAGTTTTTTTATTTCGTCATAGTAATAATAATTTATTTATTACTTTTGGGGTAATATAGTTTCCTTATATAGTTTCGTAATTTATTATTGCGGTATACTATTTTTTTAATTCGTGTTTATATTATAATTAAACTTTTTTTGCCGTTTATATTCCATATAAAGCTTTTTTGAAATATTGCTATTTACCTTTTTTTTAACCTAAGGCTGTTATAGAGGTGGCGTTAGTTTTTTAGGTTATTTTCGAATTTTGTAATTCGTTTTAAAAATTATTATTTTGGTTTTTGTAGTTGCTGTAGGTATTTATTTTATCGGCGTAGCGTAATTTCTAAATAGGTAATTTGTTTTTAAACGCTTTTTTAATGGTATATTTTAGTTTTAAGATTTTGTTTTTATAAGAAAAAAACAATTAAATTTTTTTCCGAAAGCCGCGTTATTTTATTAAGTTTTCGGTAAACGTTAATTAGAATTATAAACCCGTAATTAATTTTGGCAATATTTTTTATTATTTTCTGGATTAATTTCTTTTATATTTAATAATCGTATTAATCGTAATAATAAAAGCGGTTTTTTATAAGAGAATTTTTTTAGCTAATTTTTTTGTTATTAATTAATTAATTTTATTTTAGGTTGTTATTTTTTGTAAATATTAATATTATTTTTAATTTTTCGGATTATTACCTATTTAAGTATTAAAATTAAAACATTCTCGTTATATTCGTATAATTCGCCTTATAATATATTGTTTATAATTTTTATATATTCCGTATTAGTATCGTTTATAATTAATAGTATAAAACTTTTTATATCGATCGGGCTTTTTTAAATATAAATTTTCGTTTTATTTCTAATATTTATTTAATTAAATGTCGAATATTATTTAATCGTTTTTTTTTTTCGTTATTATAAATAAATAATAAATTATACTTTTTAAATCTCTTTTATTTTTCATGTTTTTAAAGTTATTTTAATACGGTTAATTTGGTAAAAATAACTTTTTAACTTTTTTTTAAAATTTCTATCGTATTTTTGGTAGAAGGTTTTAAGATTAAGGATACGAATTATGTTAATCGTATTTTTGTTGCTGGTTTTTTTTCCGATATTAACCTCTGAAAACTGGAATTTATTATCGTAATTCCTTTTAACTTTCATAATATTTCATAATATTTTATAATATATTTTTGTTTTTTATAATAATAACAAGTAATTAAGCTTTTTTTGAATTAAATAATTTTTAATTTTATAAATTCCGGATATGTTCCGGAAAAAGTTAAAAGCAAATTAAATATATATATTTTTTATTAATTTTAAAGTACCTTAATTTTAAAATAAAATAATCGTTTTTTTGGTGATTTTATAAATTATCGGTTATCGATTTTTACGGTTTCAGCGATATACTTATTAAGGTTTATAATCCGGTTTTCTTTATTTAATTTATTTTGAACGCTTTCTTCTAATTCTTTATAAAATATATCGATTATAATATTATTTTTATTATTTCCGTATCCGGTTGTAACGGTTAAGCTTTTAAATAGTATAATATATTTAAATGTTAATTTTTTTTAATCGCAACTAAAAAAATAAATAAATTACGTTTTAATTTTCATTCGGATTAATAAAATTATTTCGGCGTTTAATTTCGAAATTAATATAATATTTGAAGACTTTTTCATTAATTTTCTTTTATTAAATTTTTTATTTATGAAAGAATTTCGTATAACTGGTTCGAATTAATTTACGGCCTTTTTATTAAAGTAAGTTATTATAATAAAAATTCAATCCGGCAAGTTTTTTAATTTTAAAAATCAAAAGTATATTTTAGTTTAAATAAAAAATGTTTAAATGTTTTTTTATCGTAAAATTTTAATTTTTCAATTTTAATTTTCATAATTATTATAATTAATTTTGGGGCCTTAACTATTTTTTAAATTCTTTTTATCTTTAAATTGGGTAATTTTTACTTGAAATTATCCCGTAACGTTATCTTAAATAATATTTAATATCATAATAATATTAAATATTACTTATAGTTTAACGGTATTATTAAATAAAAATTTATAACGTATAACGGTTATAAATTTAATTAATTATTAAATTTTATTATATGGTTTATATTCATAATAATATCGTAGAAATTTGGATAATAATAAAATAATTACTTTTAATAATAACAAATAACCGCAAATAATTTAAATAATTATTTATTTATTATAAATTAATATTATTTAAGTTGTAAACTTAACTAAGATAAGTATACTTATTTTAGTTCGAAATATTTGAATTAATTCGATTTATTTATAATAATCGAGTATCGTTAAGCTCGTCGAGCCCGTCGAGCCATTTCCTTTATTCGATTAGCTTAAAATGCCAAGCTTTATTTTCTCTATTAAACCTTTCGAGCCGGTTACGTAAGCCAAAATCCTTTGTCGGAAATGTTTATATATCCTCCGACCGTCTGGTAATAGGCCAAGCCCTTGGGTCATAATACGTCAATATTAATATATATAATTATAATAAAAAATATTTCTTAAAACGTAAAATTTTTAAAAACTTTATCGAAAATAAAAAGGTTTTTTTTTATAATTTTTATTATTTCGATTTTATTTATATTATATTAATCTTTTTATTTAATAATCTTAATTTTCGATAAAGCGAAACGTTAAATAAAAAGTTAATAAAAGCCGGGAAAACGTTATTTAAACATTTATAATTAATGGTTATATTTTTAAAAGTTCGTATTTTAAAATAATAACTTAAAAAGCGGATAATTTAACCTTTTTTAAACGTTTAAAATTATTCTTGTTAATTAAAAAGCGTTATAAGTATAAACGAAATCGGAAATATAATAAGGTATAACTTAATTTACTTTATATAATAATTTAATAATTTAAAATAAAATTTTTTAAATTTTTTTATCGGTATATTTTCGATGCGGCGTATTGTGTATCGTTTATCAACTTAATATTCTTTAAAAATTAAACGTAAAAAACTTTTATATTTTATTTCGTTAATTACTTACGCCGTACGGAATTAAGTTAAAAGCTGTATATCGTTCGAAAATACGGGTTTTAATAAACAAGAAAATATATATATATTTTTTTTTTAAAAAAGTTATTAAAAGTATTTTTATATGGAAAGAAATCAGTAAGTGGATCAACGCGTAGCGCGGATGTGGGGTGGCGCGTTGAGGTGGTGGAGCG
>QJOA01000066.1:147661-177062 GCA_004155915.1 Monosporascus sp. CRB-9-2 | reverse complement strand
GCGACTGTTGCTGCATACGTTCTTATCAGGATTTATGGGGTCCTGTCCTAGCCCTGTCTATCTGGCTGTAGGGGGCTGTATTCTTACAAATTTATAAATATATATTTATATATACCTTAAATCCTATTTTTTTAATAAAAAATTAATTAATAGTTTTTTAAAATTATATTTTTTTATAATTTTATAAATAAATCCTTTCGGCTTTTTTAAATATTTCCTTTACAGGGTATATATTTAGCTTTTTATAGCTTTATAACGGTGGCGGTAAATTTCGCCTATATATCCGGCCTTATAACCTAGGTACAGTACGTATTATTATAAAGCCTTTCCGATTATAATAATATATATTTCGAATCTTTAATTTCCTTAAATTTTCGTAATTTACTGGCCGGTTATTACGCGTATTTATAAAGTAAGTTATTTGTCCTGTATTAAATGCGGCCTTTTATATTTTGTGGTCGATTTTGGTAATATTTTTACAATACGGAACGTACGAGAAAGTAATTTCGATTTGTAAGGTATTTTTATTTTTTACCGTTATTTTGAGTTAAATAATATAATAAAAACTTAAAGTTATTTTTATTTTTTCTGTCGGCATAATAATTATAATAATTATTAAAATAAACGTTAATAGTAATAATAATTTAAGGAACGGAAATGATTCCAATATAACGGTTATATAAAAGTAATTAATTTTATACGAATAAGCTTATTTTTCTTTATTCCGTACGTTTTTTTCGACGTTTATACCGTTTTAAACCCAATTTTTTTTATTTAACCGATAATTAAATTATTTCATTTAGGTTTTTATTTTCCTTTTATATATAAATTAAGTAATTATTAATTTAATTAAATATTTTCATTTATCGAAATAATTTTTATAGCTTATCTTTTCTAATATAAAAAAGGTTATTTTTAAAATTTTTAATATTACTTAAAAAAGCAACTTTTTCGTTAAATTAAATGTTTCGAATAACGATTATTTTATTTATTAACGGGTTTTAAATTTCGTAAATATTAATTAATTATTAATTAACGAAAAAATTAATTTATATTTTAGGATTTAATTTTTAATTTTTTTTATAACGGTAATTATTATAACGCAAGTTATATAGTTATAAGTTTGCATATAAACTTTTTAAAGTTTTCGAATAAATATTATAACGTTATTTTTATATATTAAGTAAATATAATAAATTTTATATAAAATTTGCCAAGAAAAAGCGTATTTAGGAATATGGTTATATAAATATATTATTATTTTAAAAATATATACGATTAAAAACATAAGTAATTTAGCGTTATTTCGTATCGTAATCGTTTTTTTTAAATATATCTTTTAAACGTTTTGTATCTCCGTTTTGGGCTTATATATACGGTACTGAAAATTTAAATCTAATATTAAAAAAAGGCGATTAAAGCATATTTCGAAATTAATAATTTTTCAGGATTTCGTTATCGTATTTAATTACTTATAAAAAAACCTTTTTTGGTTTTTTAAAACTTTTAAAAGGTATCGAAACGTTATAATTAATATATTTTGCTTTCGGTTTTTAAAATAATATCCCAAATAAATCCTAAGTATTTATCGATAGTAAATATAACGTATTTATACCTTTCCGGGTTTTTTTTCGAAATTTATAAAATTGATAACGGGTTTTTATTTTAATTGGGATATTCCTTTTCGTAACTTGCAACATATTTGTCTTTTGGCTTTCGCTTTACCATATGCTTAATATTCGATTATTATAAAACCTTTTAAACGTATTCTTTTTATATAAAATTATAATTAAGTAATTATTTTGGAGCCTAAATGGTTTAATCTTAAGTGCTATATAGTACCGTTACTTATACGTAAGGGTTTTTTCGTTTATAAATTAACATTTCGTTTATAAGTAATAAAAGTTGTATAAATAAATATTACGTTAATATTTTCGATAACGAATTAATTAAATTTATTTATTAACGTAATAATTATTTAATTACATTTATTTTAAATAAAATTATTAGTTTTTCGGTTATTTTATTAATACCTTTTTTTTAAAGTTATCGAAATAACATTAAGTTATATATAAACTTTTCGTAATAAATTACGTCGTATAATCGTAACGCTTTTATACCGTTAAAAATTTAAAATAATATATTAATTTTTTGTATTTTTTAATCGGAACAAGATTATTATTTACGTATATTCCGTTATTTTATACGATTAATTTAAAGTTTAAAAACTTATTAATAAGTTTAAAAATATATATCGTTAATCTTAAGTTTAAAATAAATTTTCCTTAAGGGATAAAATAAAACGTTTATTATATTACGTTAATCGGAAATTAAAAAGTATACCAAAATTCGCTTTATTCCTTTTCAAAACTAATTTGTTTTTTGTATAATTAATTTATTTATAATTTTTAACAAACGGTCGATATTTTCCTTTAAGGATTAATTAAAAATAATTCGTTTTTTAATTATAACTTCTATTATTTTATTAAATTTAAATCTTATTAGAACTTTATTAAAAAACGTGTAATAATATTAAGTTAGCTTATATAAGGTATTTAAGTATATTTTATAACGGGTACTTTATACGTCTAATTTTTAACGTTTTCGCTTGCTAACATTTCGATCCGAATATAAGCTTTTACGGTTATTTTATTTCGACCTTTATTTAAAGGCTTTATTATACGGTTAAGCGCTAGTAAATTTGGAATTATTTTAATTAAAATTATTTTATTTAAATAAATTTACGAAAATTTTGTAAAACGTTAAAACCGACTTTTTAATAATTCGTAATATAAATGGTTAGTAGTTTTAAGCTTAATAATTTAAAAGATTAATAACTACCTTTTAATAATTAATGGTACCGTTTTTGATTTTAGCTTTTTTTATTATTTGGAAAAAGGTTTTTTAGGATTTTATAAAGAAAATTATAGCTGTATATAAATTATTAACTTATTTAATTATCGTATTCGTTTTTAGGATTTTATATCGTTACCTTATAGCCATAATATTTTGCTATTTTCCGATTTATTCGTTTAATTTTTTCATAAATTTCGAAATTTGCTTTATTATTTTGCGGTATTTTCGTTGGATGTTAATTATAAACTTGTCGTCGTATATTTTGCCAGACTTAGCTAGCATAACGTATTATTTTCGTAAGTTTTTTTTAAAAAAAAGAATTCGTTTATTTAACCGTTAAGAATATAGATTTCAGAATTTATTTCGTTAAATCGTTAATATTTTTGCAAAAAATATCATATTTCCGATCCTTATAAATATATACCGTATATTTCTAATTATAAGTTTATTTGCTTTCGGTCGTTATTTTAACGATACTTATTAATTAATTCGTAAGATCGATTTTTTCGATAGCTTTTATAAAAAATAAAATATTAGTTTACGTTGGAAAACGAATTTATTTTTTTAGGTAAAAGGTTATATCGGGTTTTATAGATTTAATAAGCTACGGATGTAACTAATTAAGATTGATATAATCCTAGATTTTAAAAGCGTATATCTTAAATTAAATGTTTTTTAAAAATAATTCTAATCTTTAAATTTTTTATAAATAATGGAAAACGTCGATAGTACGGTCGCCATTATAGCTAATAAAGTGTATAAATAATTATTATTAATATATAGCCTATATCGTCTTAGCAACAGCTGATTAATTAATATATATTACTAATTAAACGAATAAGACTCTTAATTGTTAGATATAGGGGATATCAGTTATGTTGTTGTATTGGGCTAACTCCGTATGCTGTAAGATACGTTCAGCTTCTTGGTAATCTAGCCACGGAACATGTATGTGCCGATCAGTAGATGACCTTTCCGTTTATGGGATGCGCTACGCACCCCCCAGCTAGCTGACACTAGGTACCCCCCAGCTAGCTGATATACCCCCTTAACGTTTTAAAATATTTTTAGCGTTAATTATTATACTTTATTACTTTTTAAAACCATAATTATTTATTTTACCTTTTTTCCGGTAAATAATTTTTTTAATTAATTAATTCTATGTTTAAAATCCTTTTTAAAACTTTTTTTCGTTAATTTAAAGTTTTATAATATTTATTAATTTTAATTACTTTTTAAAATATTTGAAAGTTTTTTATAATGAAATTTTAATTAAATAATTTTTTATTATTTTTTCGTAATTAATAATTATATATATTTATATACCGTAATTTTCTTTTAATAAGGTTATATCGATATTAATTAACTATATTATTTATTAAGTATCGTATTATATATTTAATAATTTTACATTTAAGTTAATTTTTAATTTTTTAATTAATCAAAAATTAAAAAAAAAATTAATAACCTACGTAAAAAATAATAATTTTATTTTATTTATTCGCTTATTATTTTATTATTTTTCCGAATAATTTTATAACGTATATTTAAGAATCTTTTCGATTCATTGTATTATTTATTTAAAAAAAATATTATTTTAAATATTTAGTAAGTTTTTCCTATTAAATTATAACGTTAACGTTTTAACACCGATTAAATATAATATAATTCGATCTGTTATTTTATAATATATATTATTAAGGTTTAGGTTAAATTATATAAATTTGAATATTATAAATAATATATTAGATTACGTATTAATTATAACGTATAAAATAAAACCGATCTTTTTTTAAATACCTATTAATAAAATTCAAATAAACTAGGTTAAAATTCGGTAATAATTTGATTTTTGTTATAAGTATCTTTGAAAAATTATTTAAACTTTTTTTAAGGATTAAATTAAATTATTTATTTATATAATTGGATTAAAATAAATTAACTTTTTTATTCGGTTCATTTTTAATTATTTTGATACCGAAAAATTATTGCAGGTTTTTATTTTTTATAAAAGTATAACGTTTTACATATGTAAGCGAGATATATAAGCGAGCGAGACACTTTTTCAGCTATTCCAATTATTTATCTTTAGTCGTTTATTTTTTAATATTAACGTTATAAAACGTTTTATAAAAAAAGCGAAAATGAACTTATTTATTTAGGCTAAAAAAAGAAACCCGAAACTTAGTTATAAAAAATTTAGTTTTATTTATAAAATTTTGCATTTTATCTTAATATACCGTTTTAACGGCAGATGCGTCCGAATTAATATTGCTCCCAATTTGCGGAAATTGACGCCGACCGAAAAAAAATCCATTATCGATCAAATCCTCGACCTAGAGACGCAAACGTTTCCTATCCGGCTTTAGTACGTTAAAAATATAGCGAATTTATTGCTTACTTAATGCGTTACAAAACGCGTCAGGGTTAATTAGGCGTTGAGCTTTGTTAAACGGCAAAAAAAACTTTAAATGCGTTTAAATCAGAAAATCGATTATTAATAGGTCCTATCCGAAAATCCGGAAATATTTCGTAAATAGTTCAAGTTTATTCGGGTTATTATCGTAAAACACGGCATTATAAAAAAGGATATTTATAATTTCGATAAAACTGAATATTTAATAAAGCTTTTTATAATAACGGGCATAGTAATTATTAATGCCGAAAAACGTAAAAATTTAAATAAGCGTAATAAAAAAAAATAGGCTATAATTATCTAGGCTATTAATTTTTAAAGTTAGGTTATACCGTTATTTATTATTATAACAGAAAAAAAATCATCTTGGATCCTGATATTATAATAACCTATATCCAGCAGCCGATTAAAAAATTACATTAAATAATAATAACTGGATAATAAATATATTAGGTTTCGAATAAATCTAGCATTTTAATAAGTATATTCGAACGCGTACGAAAAATTCGAAACGTTTCCATCCTTAACGGTTACGAAAATTATTATTCGATAAAATTCGAAAAGTATTGCGCTAATAACAATATTATTACGTTTTATATGCCCGCGTATTTTTCTTATCGACTTTAATCTTTTAATATATTTTACTTTTTTTGTTTTAAAACGCGCTTATTTGCGGTATATCGAAAACTTAATACGACGCTATTATATTTATATTATTAAGGAAAAAATTTTCGCCGGCTTTTACGACGCGTTTCAAGCTATCATAACGTTCGATAACATCAAATTTAAATTCGCAAAAGTTAATTTTATTTTATTCGATCTTAATAACGTTTTTTCCGAATTAAAAGTTCCTTTAATTATGTTTACGCTAACCGTTTCTCCGCTAACCTCTGCCGATTTTATTCGTTTTCCGCCCGTAAAAACCCCTAAAAATATTAAGAAAATAACGAAATAAGAACGTTATTTACAAAAAAAGGTTAAAAATTAATAAGGTATCTTATTAAAACAAAAAATAGCTAAATTAATTAACCTTTTAACTAAAAGTAACTTATTATTTTTGTACGAAAATATTTTTTTTCGGGAAAAGTTACTTAATTACGCAAAACGAATTATATTTTAAGTGAAAGTTGTAGAATTAAAAATAAACGTCTTTAAAAAGAAGGAATATTTATTATATAAAAGGGATAAGCTTTTTGGCCGAAAAAAAGAGGATGGTAAAAAAATGCAATTAATAACGGTTAAAGGTAATCGTCGTGAAAAAGTTAAAATTAAAAAATAGAAATATAGCGTTTACGGTAAGCCCGAACATAATACGCGTACTTATAAAAAAGCTGTAAATACGTTTGGTGAAAAAAAATGCGATTAATTTAAATTAATGCGATATGTTGTTATTAAGTTATTTAAATTTGTTATTACGAGGTGCTAAAAAGTGTTTCGCTCGCTTATATATCTCGTTCGCATATAGGGGACGTTATCGTTTTTATATTTATTATATTAACTAATCGATAAAGCCTTAATTTATTTACGATTAATATCGTATAATTAATTCTATATTTCGAAAGACGGATTATACCTTTTATTATTTTATTAACGATTTTAATAATAAGTTCTATCATCGCATTAAAAAAGCTAAAAGCAAAAATAACAACGATAAATTTAAAAGTTAAACCTATAATATAAAAGGCTAGAGTAATAACGATAAACCTTCATAAAACGTTAAAGTAAATCACTTTATTAAAATTTAAAAAATATAATTACTTATTAACAAATTCTCGAAAACCTAAAAGAAATTTAATAAAACGGTTAACGTAATAACGGACGTAATAATAATAACGGCAGGTTAAATAACTGTAATAATAAGAATACGAACAATTAATAACGTTAATCGAAAGCATATTATATCTTAAACGGACTTAAGAACTTATAAAATCAACCTCCAAAAAATACTAAGCTAATTATATTATAAAAATTAATTAAACTAAAATAGTTAAATTTATAAAATTATTTAACTAAGCGATAATATAACAAAACATTTTATTAAAAAGCGTATTTATTTTAAAAAACGTTATTACTTTAAAAGGCGGTCCCGGCCTTAATACCAGCTTTATTACGTAAAAGAACGGCGCTAAGAAAAACCTTATAAAAAAAGACCCCGACAATAATAGCAAAATAGAATATATTTTAAAAAAAACTCTAAGTTATGATTTTTTAATTATATAACGTATAGAAATAAACCGTGACGAAAATTTATAAAATTCGGAAATTAACGTATTTATTACGAATAACGTTAAAAATTACCTGCCGAAATAATTATTAAATATTCTAAAAAAAATTATAATTATTACCGGAAAAAATTAATCTAAATTAAAATATTAAAAGATTTAGTTATTAAAATATATTACGCAAATATTTTCTTCATCGTCAATCAATTTACGAAACTTCTTTATTTTTTACTTTATAACGAATATACTAATATAAAATAATTTATATATATTTTTCTTAAATATATTTTAAATATTTACGAACTTTTAACGGAAATTATGTTAGATAAAGGTATAACTTTTACTTTAAAGTTTTGACACAAAATTTAATAATCTAATTTGGATCGAATTATATTTTATTTAATGCATTTAAATTAAAAATAAACCGATAAATGGAAAAAACTAACTAAACGTTAAAAACATATTAACGATATTATATTAATTACGAATAATATACTTGAGTTAAAAAGTTATTAATTATATAGTTGTTTTATAATATTAACTATTATAAAAATATTGAAATAATGTTAATGATTATTAAATTTGATTTTATATTAAAAATCTACAAAGATTTATACGAAAAAGTGATTAATATTAAAACAATTTTAATATTAAAATAATTAAAGTAATTATATATCAAGATAAAAACAAAACTTAAATTTACGTAACTGAATAAATAAGTATTATAATTAATAAAGATTAAAGGAATTAATCTTTTTAGAAAAAGATTTATTTATTAAAAATATTCAAATTAAGTGATTTAATAAAAAGTTCGATTTTAAATATTTTAGTTTATATAAAATTATTAAAACAAAATTAAAAACTAATTGTAAATTAAAGTTATTATCGAAAGTTAAACTTTATCCAGTTTTTTATATTTCCTTATTCGAATTAATAACGGATATGATTAAAGTTAATATAAGGTAGAAAAAAGAAGTTATAAAAATACATTAATTGATAAGGCAAAGAAAATACTGGATATACGGAAATAAAACGGACTTATTTAGTACCTAATTAAATAAAAAAATTATTTAAATTTCGAAAATACCTGGGAACCCGTAAAAAACTTTACGAACGTTTAACGTCTTTTAAAGAATTTTTATTAATAACGCCGATATCGTTAAGGTTAAAATTTTAATTTACGTTATTTAACGGTATCTAATTCGGTTTCTTAATATTAAATTAATTAATAGGAAATATAACTTATACGGATATAATTATTTCGGCTTTTAATCATTTCTGTTCCCGTTTTAAATGTTTAAATTTTTTTATCGCTTTCGTACTTTAAATTTTTCGCCGTAGTATTTCGATTTTACGTTTTTGAAACAACTTTTTTTAATTCCGTAATTAAGTTAAACGATTAAATAATTTATTAAAGTATTATTAAACCTTAAATAATTTCTTTTTGGTAAAACGTTTTTAAAGTTTTAATCGGTCCTTTTTATTTATTAATTTTCACTATTTTGATTCGGAAAAATTAAAAAGATTATAAAGGTTAATATACTCAATATAATAAAACTATTTTTTAAAAATAAAATAAGTTTTATAAATTTCGTTCGCAGATTTGTAACGGAAATAAAAAAGGTTAAAGGATATATCAAAGTTAAAACGGTTAATTCGTTTCGATAAAATTAAAGTATTATTATATTTACGATAAAGTTATTATTTTTTTAATTTAATTAAATATAATAGTTAAGATATAAAATGAAATAATAAAAGGAAAAAGAAGTTATTTATTAAATAATACGATAAATAAATTAATTTTTAACCGTAAAAAATAAAAGAAAAGAGTATTATATTATAACTTAAGAACTTAACTTATTACTAAACGGTCGGAAAATGTATAAATATTTGCTGTAAAAGGTTTTAATTTACGTAACCGGCTCGAAAGGTTTAATAAAAAAATGAAGCTTAATATTTCGAGCCAGTCGAATAAAGGAAGTGGCTCGACGGGCTCGACGGGCTCAACCTGACTCGACTATTATAAATAGATCGAGCTAGTTCGAATACTTCAAGCTAAGACAAATATATATACGCTTATTATTTCCATAACTTAGATAACACCAGCTTGTAATATAATTTGGTTACCCAGATTACCTATAATTATCTGTTATTATCAGACGTGATTATTTTCTTATTACTTAGACTTCTACGATACCACTGCCAACATAAATCGTACGACTAGGTTTAATAGTTGGTTAAGCCCATAGCCGTCACACACGAACTTTTCCCATATAGGATATATTAGGGAAGCCCGGTGCATAATGACGGGACCGATGGTCGTGCTGTCGCAGCCATGAGTGCGTTGTGGTCGCCCATTTCCTAGACCTAAACTTGGCTATATTGGCTGTAACTCCCGTCGAAAAAAATTGGAAACTGTCAAACAGCCTGAGACCACGAAATATGAGTATCCTCGTTGCAGCTTTATTCGTATATTGATGTTGATAATGATAACAGCTAACTATCTTTTTTAGGGTTTTAGGAAATTAATCCCTTATATAAATTAGCTGTTACCCTTGTTTTCTTTACCTATTAACGCGACAGACGGTCCGATTCTTTCCGACCTTATTTTACTGTATCCGATATACCTTTTAGTAAGGCCATCGCAAACCTCGCTGGCTCTTATTACGTTAAGATTATTAGTGGATAAGGTTTTTCCGAAGCCGATTTAAATCGTTTCCTGTTAGGAATTTTTGCGTTATTTTACGTTTTAGCCGATACGTTATAATCTTTTTACGAAGTTCGTTTTCTTTTTTAACAAATTTTAATTATTAAGTAATTTTTTTATCCTTAAAAGTTTTACGAATTTTTTATGCGCGTTATTTATAAGCGAGTTCGTAAAACCGTTAATTATTATATTATTCGTTTCTTTTTATTTAATTTATATATTTTTTGTAAATATCTTTACCTTAATTAATAGTTATATATTTTAATATATTTTAATTTCGTTATTAATTTTAAGGCGTTTTTTATAAGTAACTTAAATATTTACTTATTATCATAATTTACCGTAAAAAGATAATTGAATTTTAAAGTTAATACTTTTAACAACTTATTTAAAAATAAGCCTTTTTTAACCGTCTAGTTTAAAATTAATAACTTTGCTTTAGTTATATTTGTAATAATTATATTTTATTTATTTGCTTTTTATTTCATAACTTTTCCGAATAATAAAATTACGAGTTTTTAAAGGTTTTTCTGATCGATTAAGTTATTAACGAACGAAACGTTATTTGTATATATTATAACCTAAATTTTCCCGTTTTTCCGTACCGAATTACGAATTTACAAATATAATGTAAATATCGAATTACTTTATTTATAACTTCGTAATAAAAGTTTAATAGGTTATGATTAAAACGTAATAACTATAAAGTAACAAACGCGATATTAAGGCGTATAAAGATAATAACGAAAAGGATTAAACCGATCTTTTTTTGATATAACTTTCGTTACTTATTCGTTACCGTTTCTTCGAACGGGAAAAGTTCGTTTTAATTTATAAAAATACAAGAAATTCGTTTTAATGTATCGATTTAATATTAAGCTGTTACCTTTTCAATATACGCCTTTTATAATAATTAAATTTATCGTTTCTTTCTTCATTTTAGGATACAGATTTTTAAAAATCATTCAAGTTTTTTAAATTTGTTAATTTTAAATCGCCTTTTGAGGTTAATAATGGTTTTTATTATTTTCTTTTTTTTATTCTAATATTAAATCGTTTACGAAAAAGAATATTAATATATTACCTTTTATTACTATATAAGGTTTTTAAGGGACTTTACGAAAACCCAGATCTTTAAAGGCCTTTGTAAAGGTTTTTTGTTATAGAAAGTGTAACCTTTTTAAATCGTATAAAACCTTTTTGAATTTTAGTACTTTCTTTTTTTCGTAAATTTTAGGGGTATTTTTATAAAAACCTTTTTATTTAAATTATTATAAAAAAAGCCGTTAATTACGTTTAATTGAATAAATTTTAAATTAAATTCAGTAATTATTACGAAAATTAATTATAGTATTATTTTTGTTAACGGTACTACTTTTGTAAGTAGGTTTCCAGCTTTTTGTTAATTTTTATATATTACTAGCCTAATTTTATATTTCTAAAGTATCCTATATTTATCGAACTTGTAGGTAAATATTTACTTATAATAAAGTACGTGATAACCTTTGGCTAATTTTGCAGTTACCTTTTTTTATAACGTAAAGGAGTTATACTGTCGAAGGTAAGCTACTTATATTACGTAAAACTGCTACTTTATCGGGTAATTCGATAGCTTACGTTCGTTTTTAAGTGGTTTTGTTAAGTTTTTTCGGTAAAGAACTTTTTTTTCCGGCAACGAACGTTCTTATTTAAAAGCTAGTAATTTTATAATCGCGGAAGTTATAAAATCTTTTCTTTTCTATAGAATTTATTAATTATTTTTATATCGTAAAGTTTTTTTTATTTCTTTAATCTGTTAACTAAGTTATTTAATTTTTAAACCGACGTAGTTAACGTATAAAATCCTTTCTATTAGCTTAAATAACTATAAAAAGTTATTTTAGCTTATATTTTTAAAATTTGTTTTATATTTTATAATAATTTCGTTTTAAACGCTTTCGTTTTCGGATCATTATTTATTTAAAAAATTATTAACTTTATTTTTATTTTCAAATTTTTATTTCCGAATCGGTTTTTTTAAAAATTATTTCGTTAACCGTTAATTTTTTAGGTAGCTGTATTTTCGTAATTAAATTTTCAAAGTTTCTAATTATTTTTTCCGAAAGTTTTAACGTAATTTTTCTATTAAAAAACTTCGTTTCGTTAAAGATTACGTTTTTTGTTACGATTACTTTTCCGAGCTTTAGTACTTATACCTTATATATATTCGTAAAGTTATAACTTATAAAGTACCCGATATATATTTTAAGGTCTAGTTTTTGTAATTTGTTAAATTTATAATTCGGGTTAAGCTTTAATACGTCATATTTATAACCGTAGGCCTTAAAATGAGTTAATTACGATGTTTTAAGGCTTAATATTTTATCACTTTTAATTAAATAAGTATATATAACTTTATATAACGTTTTTTATTTAAAGGCAACTGTTAAAATTCTATTATAAAAATAAGTAGCGTAATTAATAAACTTTTTTATAGGTTATGTAATAACTTCGATCCAACTTTTATAGTATATATATTTTTTTTTATATATTCCCCGCACGTTTTACGCTTTTATTTTAAACGTACGTATATAAAGTAAAAAGTTCGATAAAAACCTTTTTTAAACGCAGCCATTTTATAAACGAATTACGAACGAATTCTATATTTTCTTATATAAACTTTACGCGGAACTTAAAGTAATTTTTGATTTAACTTATATAATCTTTTAGAATACGCAAATTTTATTCTATTTCTTTTACCGTTACGTAAAAGTATATTGTTACCTAATATAAAGTTTTATAAAAAATCGTTAGCACTCGTTTATATTTACGAGCTTTCTTCGAGAGGTTTTATTAATTTAAACGTATTTTTAAAAAAGGCGTTATTATTTTAAAGTCTAGTTTTTCCCGTAAAAGGATTTCCTTTATTTTCGTTAAGGTATACGCCAGACATACGGCTATTTTAGGGCCTTTTAATAACGTTTTGCAGCAGTGATTAAGTAAATACTTTAACGACTTTGGCCCGTAATAGCCTATTCTTAAATGCTATAGTATCCCCGATTTTAAAGCTTAAGTTTTTATCTAACCTGTTTTTTTGCTTACCTTTTTGATTATCGAAAAAGCGGCCCTTATATAATTTTTATCTTCGATTTTATGCTAACTTTCTTTTTTTTTTCAGGATATATAACTTTTCGTAATTACTTTAATACTTTACGTTGTTATTAAAAGTATTTTAATAATAACTCTTTTATTCGAAAAGCTTATACAAGGCGATATTGTAACAAAAGCTCCGATAATAAGCCATGTTTTTTAATATTAAGCCCTTTTGTTTTTACGTAAATTTTTTATATATATCGTAATATTTTTATATCTTAAAATTGTTACTTTAATATTGTCTATTAAAACAAAATATCCTTACGGTATTTTTACGAATTGCTTAAATCGGGTTAAGTTATAAAATATATAAATAAAGTTTTTTAAATCTAAAATCGTATAATTTTTTAATAAGTATTTATTTAGTACGTTAAATAGCTTATAAAATATATTATTTTTAAAGCTTTTAAAAAACTTTTTATTTTATTTATTAACCGTCATTACCTTTAATTTATTACAGATTCGAAATTTCCGAAATCTTTTTTTTAATCGCTTTAATCTTTTTGCGAAATTTAACGTCGGAAGTTATCTTTTTATCGAACTTTTTATTTTTATTTTTCTTAAACATCTTTTTTTTTAAAATATTAATTGTGACGGCAGCCATCAAGATCAAACCGTGAGGTTGGCAACCGTCACATAGGGCTGACAGCTGCCACATGAACTAGCCACCTGCCACACAGAGAGTGAGGACATTTGTAGATCTTTACGCACTTTGCGACTCTGCCTTTCTTTCCTTCTTTTCTTCAGCTTAGAATCTTCGTTCATAGCGCTAATAAACTAGCTACCATGCTATATTGATGCTGGCCGTAACATTAATTACATATTTATAGGTTAATATATTATATTTTTCGTTTCTATACGTTCGACAGCCTTTTTCTTCTTTTTTTAAGATTATAATTTTTAACTTAAAAGTTGGTTTTTATCCGTTTACGCGATATTTTTAAGAACGAAATTTTATTAATACGTTAATCATTTTTTATAGCAAAACTTTTACCTCAAAGGTTGTAACGTAAGTATTTCTTTTTATAATTTTAATAAATGAATTCGTTTGTTTTTACTACAATAGTATTTTTATTAACGTATGCGTTTTTTTACTAACGGTTTTATAAAATAATTTATTAACTTTATTTTTAAATATAGTTAACCGTAATTCATATACGTATTACGCCTTTAATAACGTTATTACATTTACGAAATTATTTATTTATTATAAGCTAATTAATTTAAAAATGTTATTTTTTACGGCTTTTATTATAATTATATTTTTTAAGCTATTCGTAAGGGTTTTTTAAGTTAACGTATTTTTTAAAAAAAAAAGAATTTAAATATTTAATTTTGGAAAACTTTATCGTTTCGTTTGCGCTTACGCCGGTATATTACTTCAAATTATTAATTTATTTGCGTATCGGTTTGTTAATTTTTAGGTAAAGTAAATACGATTTTCTGACGAAATTGTATATTATTGATTCTACGGCGACGAAGCTTTCTTGTTAAAAGTTGTAACGTTATTTTTTAAATTGATATATTTAAAAGAAATTTTTGTATTTCGTTATCTTTTTTTTTTCGAAATTAACTAATAAATTTGTATCTTTATTAACGTTTTTAAGCAAAAGGTAATTAGGTTTAGATAATAACGTTTCCTTCGATTCGGAATCGAATAACCTAACGATATTTTCGAGCGTACGATTAAAAAGTTCTTTTTATTACGTATCCTATTTGCTTAACTTTTTCAACTTTGTTTTTATAACCGATTTTTAGTTATTATTTATCGTAATCCGTTTTAATTAATTATTTAGTACTTAATTTGTTAATAATAAAAGAGGTTTTTAAAGATAAATATAATAAATTTAAAAAACTTTGTAATCCGAGCTTATAATTATTAAACAATTTAAGATTTCGAAATATACGTATTTTCGTTACAGTTTTATTCGTATATTAATGTTAATAATGATAACAACTAACTATCTTTTTTAAGGTTTTAGGGAAATAATCCCTTATATAAATTAGCTGTTACCTTTGTTTCTGTCAGCTAGTTGGGAAGTGCTTAGCGTACCCCATAAACGAAAAGGTCACCTACTGATCGGCATATACATGTTCCGTGGCTGGATTACCAAGAAGCTGACGTGTTTTATAGCATACGTAGTTAGCTTAATATAACAACATAACTGATATCCCTTATATCTGATAATTAAAAGTTTTATTCGTTTAATTAACGTTATATATTAATTAATTAACTATGCTAAAACGATATAAACTGTACATTAATATTAATCATTTATACATTTTATTAATTATAATAGCGACCGTATTATCGACGTCTTCCATTATTTATAAAAGAATTAAGGACTGAGATTGCTTTATAAGAAAATTTTAGTTTAAAATATACGCTTTTAAGATTTAGGTTTATATTAATCCTAATTAATTACGTCCGTAACTTATTAAACTTATAAAATTCGATATAACTTCCTACCTAAAAAACGAATACGTTTTCCGACGTGAATTAATATTTTATTTTTTATAAAAACTATTGAAAAAATCGATTTTACGAATTAATTAACGAATATCGCTAAGGTAACGGCCGAAAATAAATAAGCCTATAACCAGAAATATACGGTATATATTTATAAGAATCGGAAGTATAATACTTTCTGCAAAAATATTAACGATTTAACGAAATAAGTTTTAAAATTTATATTTTTAATAATTAAATAAACGAATCTTTTTCTAGGAAAGAACTTACGAAAATAGTATGCCATAATGGCTAAATCTGGTAAAATATACGACTACAGGCTTACAGATAATACTTAACGGAAATACTGCAAAATATTAAAATATATTTCGAAATTTGTTAAAAGATTAAACGAATAATTAGAAAATAGCAAGAAATTATAATTATGGAATAATAATATAAAGTTCTAAAAACGAATCTGATAATCGGATAAGTTAACGACTTATATATAACCGTAATTCCTTTATAAAGTTTTAAAAAAACTTTTTTCTAAATAAGGAAAAAAACCGAAATTAAAAACGATATAATTAATTACCAAAAGGCGGCTATTAACCTTTTGAATTATTAGGCCTAAAATTATTAACTATTTATATTACAAAACGTTAAAAGGGCATTTCCGACGCTTTACGGAACTTTTACGGATCCATTTAAACAAAACGATCCTAATTAGGATAATTCCAAATTTATTAACGCTCAGCCGCGTAATAAAGCCTTTAAATGAAAATCGAAACAAAGTAACCGTAAAGACTTATACTTAAATCGAAATATTAGCAAGCGAAAACGTTAAAAGTCGGATATATAAAATACCCGTTATAAAATATATTTAAGTACCTTATATAAATTAATTTAATAATATTATACGTTCTTTAATAAAATTTTAATAAAATTTAAATTTAATAAAGTAATAAAAGTTATAATTAAAAAACGGATTATTTTTAATTAATTATTAAAAAAAGATTAACGGTTTATTAAAAATTATAAATAAATTAATTACATAAAAAATAAATTAACTTTTAAAGGAAATAAAATAAATTTGAACATATTTTCTAATTTTTAATTAAAGTAACGTAATAAACGTTTTATTTCATTTCTTAAAAATCTTTTTTATCCGGGGTTTTAATCGATAATATATATCTTTAACCTTATTAATAGGTTCCCAAACGTTAAACCAACCGTATAAGGCGATAAGGTATACGTAAATAATAACTTCGTTCCGATCAAAAAGTACGAAAAGGTTAATATATTACTTCGAAATCCTAACGATATGAAAATATTATAATTATACGACGTAACTTATTATGAGAAATTTATATATAACTTAATATTATTTCGATAACTTTAAAAAAATGTATTAATAAAATAACCAAAGGATTAATAATTTTATTCGAAATAAATATAATGAAGTAATTATTACGTTAATAAACAAATTTAATTAATTCGTTATTAAAAATATTAACGTAATAATTACTTATATAACTTTTGTTACTTATAAACGAAACGTTAATTTATAAACGAAAAAACCTTTATATATAAATAACAATATTATATAGCATTTAAAAGTAGGCCATTTAGGTCCCGAAATAATCGCTTAATTATAATTCTATATAAAAGAAATATGCCTAAAAAGTTTTATAACAATTAAATATTAAGCATATAACAAAACGAAGGCTAAAAAATAAATACGTCGTAAGTTACGGAAAAGAATATTCCGATCAGAATAGCAAATCGTTATCGATTTTACAAATTTCGAAAAAGACTTGAAAGGGTATAAATACGTTATGTTTATTACCGATAAATACTTAGGATTTATCTGGAACATTTACTTTAAAACCGAAAGCAAAATATATTAATTATAACGTTTTAATACCTTTTAAAAATCCTAAAGAATTAAAATAAGATTTTTTTACAGATAATCGAATACGATAACGAAATCTTAAAAAATTATTAATTTCGAAATATACTTTATTCGCCTTCTTTTAACATTAAACCTAATTCTTAAATACTACAAACATAAGTCTAGAACGGAGATACAAAACGTTTAAGGGGTATAATTAAAAAAAAGCAACTACGATACGAAATAGCATTAAATTACCCGCGTTTTTAATCGTATATATTCGTAAAGCAGCAATATATCTATACAACCGTACCCTTAAATACGCTTTCTTTTAGCAAATCCTATATAAAGTTTACTATACTTATCTAATCTATAAAAACGGCATTATAATGCTTAATCAGAAACCTTAAAAGGCCTATTTATAAACTTACGGCTATATAACCTACGTTATAACGACTATCGCTATAAAAAAAACAAATATTTTAAAAGCTAAATCTTAAAATATAAATTAACTTCCATATCGGTTACCGATTAACTAATATTTATAAGATTTAAAACTCGTTAACGAACAAAATAATCGTTATTTGAATCATTCAACCCAACAAAAAGGCTATTTTTTTAGGTAATATTAAAAGCTTTAAAAATAACCTTTTTTATATTACAGAAAATAAGCTGCAAAAATTATTCCGATAAATAAAAATACCTAATCAAACTAATAACCACCTAATTTATATACAAAAGAAAAATAAAAACCTAAAGAGAATAATTTAATTACCGGCTAGACAAAAAAAATAGTTCCAAAACGGCACAAACGTCAAAAAAGACGTACGGAATAAAAAAAAATAAGCTTGCTTATATAAAACTAATCATCTTTATACGACTATTATATTCGAATTATTTCCGTTTCCTAAATTATTATTATTATTAACATTTACCTTGATAATTATTACGATTATTACGCTAACGGAAGAAATAAAAGCAGCTTTAGGCTTTTATTATATTATTTAACTTAAAATAATAATAAAAAACGAAAGCACTTTACGAGTCGAAATTACCTTTCTGTACGTTCTATATTATAAAAATATTACTAAAATCGACCATAAAATATAAAAAGCCGTATTTAATACAAAACGAATAACCTATTTTATAAATGCGCGTAATAACCGACCAGTAAGCTGCGGAAATTTAAAAAAATTAAAAATCCGGAATATATGCCATTATAATCGTAAAAGCTTTATAATAATACATATGGTATTTAAACTATAAGGCCGGATATATAGGCGATATCTACCGCCACCGCCGCGAAATTATAAAAAACTAAATACATATTCTTTAGGAAAAATATTTAAAAAAACCGAAAAAGTTTATTTATAAAGTTATAAAAAAATGTAATTTTAAAACGTTATTAATTAATTTTTTATTAAAAAGATAAGTCTTAAAATATAGATAAATATATATTTATAAGCTTAATAAATATAACCAATTACAAAAATACAAAACCCGTTTTATCGTACAAAACGATTAACTTCAAAACGGTTACGATAATATATACGTATCCATACTTATTAAAAGGTCGTCTTAAGCTTTAATCGTTATCGCGACAAAATTTAATTTAAAGCTTAAATAATATAATATTATAAACGTTTTTATTAACGCGAATTTGTATTATAAAATATATATAAAAATACCTTTAAATTACTTATACCGTAATAAAATATTTTTATTTAAAAAGATATTATATAAAATAAAAGAATTACTTTTATTATACTAAAAGAATTTTACCAATACCTTAAAAAATTTAAAACTTAACCTTTTTTTTTACGAACCTTATTATTTTATTCGTTAAAAAAAAAAAATTTTTCGTAAACGATATTATTACGGCATATCGCAAAAAAATTTAAGGCCTCGTCGATCAGTTAATATAATAAATACAGAAACGGTATACTTTTATAAAAAGTAAAAACTTATAATAATTTTTTAATATCGAAATAATTAAAAATAAACCGAATAAAAATATTTAATAATCTTAATCCGATTTTATAAATAAATTAACCAACTTAATCCTTTAAAAGAATTTAAATAATTTCTTAGAAATATTTATAATAAAAATCGAATTATTGCCAAATCTTAATCTAACCTATTTAGACTTTATTAATAGGTACTAAAAAAAAATCGGTTTCATTTTATACGTTATAATTAATACGTAACGAAATATATTATTTATAATATTTAAATTCGTACGATTTAATCTAAACCTTAATAATATATATTATAAAGTAATAAATTATATTATATTATACCTAATCGGTACCAAAACGTTAACGTTATAGTTCGGCGGCAAGAATTTATTAAATATTTAAAATAACGCCTTTTTCGTAAATAATACAATCGATCGAAAAAAACCTTTTAAATATACGTTATAAAGTTATTCAGAAAAATAATAAAATAACGGACGAATAAATAAAATATAATAATTATTTTTATAACCAAAACGAAATTATTATCCTTTACGTAAGTTATTAAAAAAACTTTATTTAATTTTCGATTAATTAAAAAATTAAAAATCGGTTTAAATATAAAACCGTTAAATATATAATATAGCAATTAATAAATAATACGGCTAATTAATATCGATATAAGCTTATTAAAAACGGAATTACGGTATATAAATATATATAATTATTAATTATAAAAAGTAATAAAAAGAAATTTAATTAAGATAAATTATACGCCTACGAACAATATATTAATTAATAAGTTAATTAAAACTTTATTACGAAAAATCTTTAAACATTTTAAAAAATAATTAAAATTAATAAATATTATAAAAGTTTTAAACCAACGGAAAAAAGCTATAAAAATATTTAAACAAAAAATTAATTAATTAAAAGAAATTAATTGCCGGAAGAAAAATAAAATAAAAAATTTTAATTTTAAATAATAATAAAATATAACAATTAAGGCCATAAATACTTTAAGGCGTTAAGGGGGTACGTTAACTAACTGGAAAGTACGTAACGTACCCTATAAACGGAAAGGTCACCTAGTAATCGGCATATATATTCCGTGGCTAGATTACTAAGAAGCTGACGTATCCTATAGTACACGTAGTTAGCCTAATACAACAACATAACTGATGTCCCCTATATCTGATAGTATGGGAAAAGTCCGTATATTAATTTTTTCGGCCGTATAGGTTATAATTATTATGTCGCACCCATAAAAAGTTTAAAGTTAGCCACGTTCGAAACGCCTTCTTAATTGCGACGTAATAACTATAATCTATATAAGCAAAAAAATAACTGGACTAGCTTTGCCTATATTTAGTTATCCTTAAAAGGTTTATAGTAAAATATTATATATAGTAATTACGTTATCGTAATTAAAAGAATGTTTTTAACGAAAAGTTTACCGATAACTAGAATTTTAACTTATTTTTTAATATTTTTACTAATTTAACCTTAAGCGAAAAGTTATATTTACAATTAAAATGTTTCTTTAAAATTATATATAATAAGTTTTTATTTTATTTTATTAAATATTTTTATTATTATTATATTTATAAGTTTTTAAGATAAATTTTCGAAAATTTATATAAAAGTGCCGATATGGCGCCTAATATTTTGTACCGTACTATCAGGCCTTATTTTTGAGGTTTGTGATTTCTATAGGTCTTTTTGTGGGTCGGTACTTAAAGCTATATATTTTTGAGGAAGCCCTAGCTACGGCTGCGCCGTAGACGCCACCACAATCTCAAAAATAGGGCCTGATTTTAGTAAGGTAAAGTGGACGAGGGTTATTATGTAGAAAATCCCGCTTCTCTTAGAGTTCATTTCCGTATTTGGACCTTGGCTCGCCCAAATAGGAAGGTAAAGGTAAGCGCACTATACGGCCCGTGCGTATAGGTCACCCCAAAAGATCTGGAGCCCTGATGCTCTGCCCTGGACCGTCGACCTGGCTAACCGTACCGTTTAACTTAACTGCCCGGGGGTAGGGGGACAAGCCCCAAGGCCGGCATGCATCGTCGACGTATAGCCGATGTACGGTTAACGCTATTAAAACGAGGCCATATTGTGCTTACCGCGGCGACGCGGTAGCCTTACGTATGTTAAATGCAGGTGCTGTGCCTCTGTGCTTCGCATTACGAGATATACGCTATATGCTACGAACATTAACGAAACGTACAACTTACAGTGGTATATTTTATTAGTTAGCTCTACCGCTCCACTTATTTTCCCTTACCGGTTAGCATGTAGACTTCCATAGTATTTGTATAGGGATCTACTTGATTTTATATATCTATAGGTTATTACTACTATAACCTATATATCGAACGTTTTATATACTTACGAACAGCCGTATTTATTTCGAATTAAATTTGTTTTCGTAATTTTTAATACGAATTTAAAAGCTTTGCTTTTATATTTTCAAAAAATACTACTTTCATAATACGGTATTATTAATTATACCTGATACACGCTTTTACTCAAAAGGATAAAATAAACGTTATTTTAAATAATAAAAAATAGTAAAGTAATTAATCGAAGTATTCTTACATACAAAATGTAAGAGAGTGTATACAAAATTATATTTACGTTTTTCTAAAACTTTAAAAGGTTTTATTTATTATAAATTTAAATAAGTAATTAGTATTTATATCGTAAAGCTTTTTTTGCGGAAAAAAATTTTGTTGCCGATTTTAAAATTAACTAAATAAACTTTTTTTATTAATTTACGTTTTTTAATATTTGTGCATTTTTAATACGATTTTTTTTATAAACGTTTAAACGGTTTTAATTCATTTAATAATTATTAATATCGGTTAAGTTAGTTCGATTTTTACATTTATTATATTTAAATTTAATAATAATAAGTTTAAAATATTTTTATTTAATATAACCTTTAACGAAATTATATTAATTAACGAATGTTATAATAAATTATGCGCGAAATTTAATGCCGGTATATAAACGTTAATTTAATTTTTAGTTCGTAAATTTAATAATCTTTTAAGTTTATAAGTATAAAACGTTTTCGTAACGATATTTTGTACCGGTAAATTCGTTTAATTTAATTAAAAATTAAAAAACGAATTATTTTACGTTACCGTTAATTTAAATAACGGATATTTTAAAAAAACGATATAAGTATCGGTAATATCGGTTAATTAAGGTTTCGGCGGTATTAATCTTTTTATTTAATAAAGTTATTATAATTTTGTTAAATTTATCGATAAACGCTTATATATAGTTATAACCGTAACGGTTTTTCAGCATATTTTTTCCGTCGACGATAACGTAATCTCAAATATTATTCAGAATAGGAAAAAGATAAAAGAATTCCGGAATTTTATTTCGAAACGTTTTATTTTAACGGTAATCGTAATAATTCCGAATATATTATCGGACATTTTGTTTAAACCGGGGCTAAATATATTTCCGTATTAATATTTTAATTATTTTATTTTAGTTAAAATATGCAAATATTTTAACTACGTAAATTTTATAAATAAGTACGATATAAAGAAAAATACGGCCGTTAATTATTTTTTCGAATGTTGTTAATTTATTTATTTTTTCTTAAATTTTGTATTTCGTTTTTATAACGGATAAAGTCGATTAAGTTGGCACTTTACGGAATATTTTCGATTCGTACTTTAGTCGGCATTTTGTTAATGGTAACGATAAAATAATTTAATCCTTTTAACGGAATTAAAATTTGGTTCCTTTTTTTTCCGGGCTTTAATTATAAATAAATTAACCGTTTTCCGTAATAAGATATCAGCGACGATATTTTCTTTATTAGGTTAATATTAAAAGGTAATATTAAAATAAAAAGGAAGTTAATTTATCGAATTTAATGCGTAAAAAAAATACGTTTACTTGTAAAATATAATAAAGCTTAGTAATCGGATATAATAAAAAACTTTTATCCTTAAAGTTCCGGGTAATAATGTTCGAGGGTCCGGATTACCGCGAGCAATTTTTGGTTTTGGATAAGATACGCCCTTTTTACTGGGATTATAATTTTTAAGAAATATTTTACGGATTTTTATTCGTTATTTTCTTATTATTATTAAATAATATTTTTAATTGCGTTACGGGATGCGTTTATTTTTATTTTAATCGGTCGATTAGGTCGAAAGAAAATAAAAATTAAAGCTTCGTAAATAAGCCGTTTTATCTTTTCGAAAACTTAGTTTTTTTCGGGTTTTGTTACGAAAAAAATATCTTCTTTTAAGAAACGGTTTAATAATTCGGTTATACCGTTTTTATGATAATAAAATATTCGTACGTAATTATAAAGTTTTATAAATAAACAGATTACGCTACGATTATTAAAATTTTCGAATTTTTATTTTTGAATTATTTTAATTTTGATTAGGTTAATAAAAATATTTACGCTTACTTTTATAATAATATTAAGGTAATTCACTTTTTTAACGTTAAATCGGAATTTTTTGATATTTTTTAAAAGGTTGGCTTTATATAACCGGTAAATAACTTTTTCCTAATATTTCCAATATTTTTTTAAAGCTGAAATAAATTGATACGTCGTCGGTGTAAACGTTTACGTAATAATCGAGGAATTTATATAATTAAGTATTAATAAACGATTGTTATTAAATAAAGTTTATTTTAAATTTAAATAAAACTACTTTTTATTAAAACGTTTCTTAATAAATTTTAAATATTATTAAATATTCCGATTTAATAACGATATAAAGTTTATAAAACGTTTAAATAATATCGATTTAGTAAAGCGTTTAATGTTTTAATAATTAAATATAGTACTGTTAAGTAAAAAAGTTAAAATAAGGCGATTTTTTAACTATTAGTTTTTTTTAACGGTAATTAATATAAAACCGGCATTCCGATAAATATGGTTTTAGAGCAAACAAAATTAAGGTGGTATTTTTTATATATATATAATTCGATAAAGTTTATTTTTAATAATTTATTGATTATTTTTTTTTAGCAGGAAATATTAAACGGGCGTCCGGTAAGTTAAAGGTTTAAAGGCGGATATCGGTCGGTTAAATTCCAGAGTTACGTTATGGCCAGATCGGAAATTTAGAAAAGTATTAACTTTTTTTTCGAAAAAAATCTTTTTAGGTAAGCAAAAAGTTTTAATAAAAATTTCCGGATTCGTTTTACGTACTTTACATCTTTAGTTTCGGAAAAGGAAATTTTTTGGCCGTTATATATCTTTTATTTTTGCAAAACGGTTAACGTTATAACGTTTAACTTTTTATTTTTAAAAGGAATAACTTTTTAAGATAATAAAAATTTATTTTATCGTTTTATACGGGAATTAATTTTTAGTTTGTTTATTAATAAGGCAATAATTACATTATTTTTAACGGTTTTTATAACGGAAATAATCGGTTTAGTATTATATATATCCGGTATATTTTTTTATTTAATATATTTAACAAAGTAATAAGTACGAGTTTTAAAATAAAATTATTTTTGAGTTTTCTTTATAAACGTTAAAAAATTTGGTATTATTTATCGGCCTTTTTTATAACGCGATTACGGTAATTAACGTCCTTTTAAACTTTAAGATCGATATATTCGTTTAATAAATATCGGGCTAAAAGTTTAATTGCCGATAAGAACTTAGCTAAAGCTAAAAGATTATCGGATTAAATAATATTTTTATTTTTGTAATTTAATACTGAATTATATTTTTTTTATTTAATTAAAATCGATAAATATATTATATCCGGTATTTATAATTTAAAAGATTTAATCCGAAAAACGTTATCCGTTAATTTCGTATATTATAATTATTTAGGTTTTTACTTAGCCAGCGGGTTATTTCCGGTAATCCTATAATTAAATTAACTTTTTTAACCGGATAACGTAAATTTATAATCGTTTTTTTATTTATTTAGCAAAAAAAGAGTTAACGAAAAGTTAGGTTTGTACTTCGGTATTATAAAAAGCGGTAATACGTAAATTAATTCCATTTATTTGAATTTGTGTAATTTTAATAAAAGCTTTATATTTTTTACAGTTATTTATTTCCGTTATTATTAACATAAAAAATTTTTCGAAAAATTTTCCGATAATCCTATTTTTATTTTATTTTAATTCGTTAAAGCTAGACGAATTCTTTATTATCTTTACCGTAACAACCTTTTTTTATTAAGGTAATTATTAACCTTATATTTTATTTTGCCAGAATTAAAATACGTACTAACTTTTTAATAAAGTTTCTTTTCGGCTTTCGATAAAGGTTTGCTGGTATTACCCGAAATCTTTAATTTACCAAAATTATTATTTAAACAGAATTTTTTATTTTTATTTTTCGGTTTAATATTATTAAAATTATATGGTCGGAGTTTACGTTTTTGCTGACATTTTTTATAAGTAAGCTTGTTATTATAAACGGTAATATTAATGCAGTTATTAAATTTTTTATAAATAACGTTAAAATCATATTTATCTTTAAAAAGTATAGCTTAATGTTAAAAGAAATATATTTTTATAAAACTTATTTTTATTTATTTTCGGCAATTTTAGCTTTTTAAACGAAAGCGTTAAATTTAAAAAATAAAATCGTAAATATTTTAATTTTTACTGAGTTTAAAGACGAAAATACGGAAATATTTTTTAATAATAAAAACTTAATTCGGATTATAATATAATAATTCCAATATTTAAATTATTTCGGTTACGCAAAAACAAAGTTATATAATCGATCGGTAATAAATTTTAATTATTTATTCGGCTTTTTTTTAAAAAAAAGTTTTATTAAATAAACTGTCCAAATTTTTTCGTTTCAAAAAATTAATTTATTTATTTCGAATTTATTTATAACTTTACGGACTTAAATATTAAATTTGGTTTTATTATCGTTAAACGTAATTAAATCGTTAATATAAATTTTTTTTTTTTAATTATAACTAAAATTTACGTTATTATTTCCTACAAACTCTCCCTAGAGAAGACGTGACCGTGTAAACAAAATTGGATAAAATGATAGATTGCTACCTTAATTTCTAGGCTTTATTAAACCCATTTCTTTTGCAGCTTCTATTTACGTCGATTCTTGTTGAGGTTTTAGGCGATTTTCGTAATTCGGAACAGCCGGGCAAATTATCGTTCGTAATTCTTCTTATATCGTTCCAAAATTTGAACTTCGAAATCTTTAAATCTGCCATTATTTTCCCCTTCCAATTTCGCTAATAGTTTCGCCATAATTATTATACTTTCCGGCATACGTTTTTGCAAAAATCGATTACCGTTATTTTCGTAAATCAAATCGTATTCGAAAATTAAAAGCCGAAATTAATTATTTTGGAAAAGATTTTTTAGATCGATAATAATGTCGATAATTTTAGTTCGTCTGGTAATTTTTTTGGTAATTTTGTACCGTTAATAAGACGGTTTTAATGGTAATTCTGCGGCCATAGATTACCGGTATTATATATCCGGATTTGCGTAATATGGTATCTTGGGTAACTTAAGAAGCTATAGGAACGATCGAGTCGTAAAATTAGTAAGGGTTCGGAAAAATGTTAGCCTTTTATATACAATTAAGGCTTGCCGTTAAGGTTTGCTTTTAATGTTTGCCTTTAAGGTTTATCCTTAAGGTTTACCGCGTAAAGCTTAATATTTCCTATATTACATTAATTTTGCCGAACCGTGGAGCTAGCGGGTATAAGGTTTACCAGAGTCGAAGCTTATCGGCAATTACGTATCAGTCGGCTTCAGAATAAGGCTTTATAAGACCGAGGTATTAATTCATCCTAACCGTAAAATTATTAATTATTTATCGTGTTCGAAGATACTGGGTATAATATTTATCGTACAAATTATATCGTATAATAATTTTCTGTATATTTGGTTTAGCCTGAAAAATAAGGCTTGAACCTATTCGACTTTGCATTTCCTACAAACTTGCGGAAAACGGGCTATATTATTATACCGGTAAGGCGAAACGTATTAGTATTACCGAAAACGTTATTAATTATATTTTTTTCGACAGAGGCGGTTAGCGTCGTCGAAAGAAATAAAGAAATAATAACTTTATTTTGGTTTAAAGGCGAGCAATTTTGTTACGGAATTTTTAAAGTTCTTTTTAAACGTCCTGGTTATCGTTAGCCATTTCGTCGATTAGCTATTTGTCGGGATTGGTTTCTAAATAACTATAATTTAATTTGGTAAATTTTTTATTTTTAAAGATTCGGTCTCGTTTTTCGGTACGTTATTTTCTGCCGGTTTTTTAAGATCTTTATTGTTTTCTATATTTTGGTTTAGGTTTTATAAAAGCATTTTGTTTTTTGCATTTTCGATTTTACTTTTAATTAATTTAAATTGCTTTAAACGTTAATTAGTTAATAAGTAGTTTTTTTAATAAACATTTAGTTTTAATGTTGGTTAATCTAGGTCTTGGTTTTAGGTCTGGTTTGGGACGCGTTATTTTTCGTCGTTACGTATTAACGTAAAAAGATATAATATCTTATTTATTAATCGTTAAGTTAACGAAAAAAGGAATAAGCTTAAAATAATATTATAGTCTGCATTAATATAGCCTGGTAGCTAATTTATTGGCGTTATGAACGAAATTTTTAAGCTGAAAAAAAGAAGGAAAAAAAGGCAGGATCGTAAAGTACGTAAAGATTTACAAATGTGCCCACTCCCTGTGTGGCAGGTGGCTAGTTCATGTGGTAGCTGTCAGCCCCATGTAACGGTTGCCAGCCTCACGGTTTGATTCTGGTGGCTGCCGTCACAGGTCGTATCAGCGACTGTTGCTGCATACGTTTTTATCAGGATTTATGGGGTCCTGTCCTAGCCCTGTCTGTCTGGCTGTAGGGGGCTGTATTCTTACAAAAAGGTACTAATTTCGGCAAATGTCTTTTCTTAAATAACGAAAAGTTTTATTTTTAATTATAAATCTTTTTTACTTTTTAAAATTTCGTATTTATATTTAACTTTAAATCAAGCTATTAAAAACGGTTAAATTAAAGGTTTTAAGATTTTTTTTTAAAAAAAACTTTTTATTAACAGTAATAACTTAACCGTATTAAGGTTAATATACTTTTATAAAAAGCTCGCTTTAAAGCTAACATAAAATTCGAAAGTATTATAATTTTTTTAAAAAAAACCTCTTAAAACGTCCTAAAACCTTATTAAGATTTACTAACGAAAAAGAAACTATGGCTTTAGTTATAATGTAAAAAAAAAAATAAGTAATTAAAATAACAAAAATATAACGGCTAGGAATCCTTTATAAATGGTGGCAATAAGTTATAAAATTATTACGAAAATAACGGCAAGGTTCCGAATAACCTTAAACCGATATATATAACGTATTAAACAAATATATTAAAGCATAACTAACAAAAAGTGCGGACCGGGTATATAACTATAAAATCTTAATATTAAATATTAAAGTATATATAATTAAAAAAAGAATAAATTATTAGGTTAACCTTTAAAAGATCCTCTCGAGTAACTAAAGGTAAAGATACCTCCTTAAATACACATAAAAACAGCTGCGGCTGAGAGAAAACGATACCGGATATGTATGAACCGGTCTCCCCTGATTAGCTGATCAAACCAATCCAAAAGCTGGTTGTTTGATCGTCTTCAGCTGGGTCTGACAGTTTGCGCGCCACAACTTCTTGATTGGCTGTGATACATCAGAGATATGTGAACGTGACTGCGCATCGGCGGCTACACAGCCTGACGGTGCATCCAGCGAGAGGCCC